>JALIZH010000642.1:0-17021 GCA_030522465.1 Rhipicephalus appendiculatus
GGGCGATAATTAGAAACATCAGTTTTAGAGCCAGACTTAATTGTTGGAAAAACACGAGCTGTTTTCCACGTACCAGAGAATGTATAAGGGTCCAGACAGTTAATGAATATTGTAGTCAGTACTGAAACAAATTGACTACCATAAGTTTTTACTATAGCGGAGGGTATGACATCTGGGGCACATGATGAGGGTGGTTTGTAGCGCTTAAAGCATTTGCAGATGAGCTTTTCATTCAGCGACAAATCACTAGATGTGCTAACTTGTCCAATATCGGTGCTTGACTCTGAGGCCTTATAAGCGGCTGATAAATGCGTGTCAAAACAGTCAGCGACAGTACGTACTTATAACACGTTTGAGCCCAGCAGTCTGAAGGACTCTCCACTTTTGCTGGACTGTTTACATACACACTTTGAAAACTCAGCCGACCTGTACGTGGCGCTTTTTTCGAAGAATTTATTATATCAACTGCGGTCCAATTTATATAGGAAATTAGAGAGAGTTAAAAAAAAAAACTGAGCTCTTCCTTCCACTCGGTGGATGAAGAACATTTAGACTTCCTTTGTGCCTGATCTTTATGATTCAGTGCACTTATAAGATGAGAACCAGTGGGAATATTTACGTTGTTTAGGTGCATATTGAGGAATAAAATTACGAATGATGCTGAATACAACCTTCGTAAACTGATCAATTTGGTAATTGGAATAATAATAATAATAATAATAATAATAATAATAATAATAATAATAATAATAATAATAATAATAATAATAATAATAATAAATATAATCATAATAATAACCACAATATTAGAGCCTTGATAACCTTTTTATTTTTCCTGTTTGTCATCTTTAGGTATTAAATTCCCATTAGTGGAGATGGGCCCACTTAAGGGTGAAGTCAATATTATAAAATAATCAATCAAAGTTTTATGTTTATTTTTTACGGATTTTCCCAAGAACGTTAGTTTTACACCGAGTTAATTGATCTTTTTTTTCCACAGAGCCGTTCTTTCGGCTTTGCGCAGGTCTTCGATAATTGCTCCGGTGGGGTCGAGCGCAAACAGTTCAGTTTCACATCGTGAGAATGTGGGGCGTCTTATATGCGGGCAATTGCAGTACACATGCGGGCACGCAAGGCGACAAAGAGGGGCAGAACCTATATAGTTTAGATGCCTCGTCTTCAGTGCCGGTGTATAGAATTTAATATTGACCCTTCGCGTTTGCATTGTAGGTAACGGCGAAGGATCGATGGAGCGCGCACGTGTGACAGGACCTCGCACTGCCGGTGTGCACCGACCGCTGATCACGCAGTTATCACGGCAGTGACATCGTTGTATTTTTCGACCAAACCCGCTCTTCCGCACGCCTTTCACAATTTGCGAGAGAGCACCGCGATTCCTATACACGTCTATTTATTTGTACAAATATATGCACTTCTACCTAGGACGCAGGATCTTCCCCGGTCCCCACAGTAAACTAAACAAAGCTCAGACCATTACGCTAAGGCTCTTACATACAAGAAGCTACCCAAACCCGCTCTTCATTAACAAGATTTATCCGGATTTCTGTATTCCTAAAACATACGATAAATGCCATGACATCATAGATCCCACTCATATGCTCTTGCGTTGCCCCGCGTTAGGCAGTGACAAGGAAAACACTGAAGAATAGTGGGACTCAGCTCTACCCAGTCCGACATTAGAGGGACAGTTATAGGCAGTCCAACGGCCCCGCGAAGCGGCCGAAAGGCTAGGTCTTTCGGCCCCAACGTGGGAGCGGCCCGCTTCGGGCTAGGACACTAGCGCGACCTATTGGACCTTAATAAAGTTATTTCATCCATCCAATATAGCGCTATAGTACGGCTATAGAAAGAGTGACTGCCCAAAATGATAAGGAATGTGCATGTACAGCGATGTAGGGCTAGGAAGACAGAAAGACACAATATCTGTATAGGCCCACTCTCAGTGACTTATGTATACACATTGTGTGGGTGAGCAGGCGTATTATATATGCAGGCGCACATTGTATTCTCATAGCAATGATGGGGTGTTCTTTATGTTTTGTAATGGGTAGGATATACCAGAAAACGAAGGAAATCATTATTACCATTATTAATCCTATCAGGCCCAAATTCTGTTCAATGTAAGCTATTTATTTTTACAACTTGAGATGCGCATGATCACGGTAGTCCGAACAAATGAAAAAGGAAATGTGTGCTCACACTTCTCAGTCAAAATTATTCCTGATTGAATTTGGGAAGCGATAGTTATTTTATTATATTTGTACTATTATTTGTTAAGTTATTAATTGTACCTTCACATTTGTCTGCGCATCTGCCAAATAATAAAGGCGTGTCTGTCCGCACATATAATGCAGTGGTTTATTTTGGCGTATTTCCGCTCCACTCAGCAGCTAAGCGGAGCTGATGCGCGAATGCGCCTGCAACCTCTGTTTAGTCGCGAGCGGCCAGCAGTGCAAGAAACGCGCTCCATTTACATGCATCCCAGGCGAAGCTTCGCTGGAGTTTGCCTGGGGTAACCCCCTTATAGTGAGGGTAGAACAATACGGGTGCAATGTCAGGGCTGTTTGACATGATGCAATTGCAGCAAAACGAAAAAAAAAATAGTTTCGTTCGCTCTATTCGCTCTGCTCACAACCGCTGATAATAGGGGTGTTATTTCACATGTCCTGCGATTATATCGTCTGCTATTTTTCCTCTGCGACCGTCGTGGCACACAAGGTTGCTTTCTGCCGTTCTTTGCGGTAGATAGTGAATAATTTTTGAAATGTAATATAATATTCTGTTCTAATAATGTCAAGTTTTCATGAATGCGGTAGCGAAGAGCGCGCGTTTTTTTTCGTGTGCGCGTGCGTGCGTGCGTGTGTGTGTGTGTGCGTGTGCGTGCGTGTGTGTGTGTGTGTGTGTGTGTGTGTGTGTGTGTGTGTGTGTGTGTGTGTGTGTGTGTGTGTGTGCGCGCGCGTGTGTGTGTGTGTGTGTGTGTGTGTGTGTGTGTGTGTGTGTGTGTGTGTGTGTGTGTGTGTGTGTGTGTGTGTGTGTGTGTGTGTGTGTGTGTGTGTGTGTGTGTGTGTGTGTGTGTGTGTGTGTGTGTGTGTCTGTGCGTGTGTGTGTGTGTGTGTTGGCGGTTCAGCCTGCGCGGCGGACACAGTGTTGGCGGCTCAGCCTGCGCAGCGCTATTTCGATGAGTCTCGACGAAAAAATCAAGAGCGAAAGCACTCTCGCATAGACGAAGATTTGTGCCGAGTTAAGTGTCGCTCACTTAAAAGAAAAGAGTCTCGAAGCAAACAAAGCGGCACAGCAGACAGCAGTGCGTTGGTGTCGAAATGTACTTGAATGTATCTGGAATGGAACCTCGCGGACAATTGCTTCGATATCTTCTGGACGACGCTTTAAGTTTGGTTCGGTGAAATGGACCGGTAACGGACCGTAAGCGCCGCGTCTAAATATTTCATGACCAAGTAAGTTATGCACCTTTGTTTTACTTTGTAAAAGTGACAAAAACGTTTCTTAGCTTGTTCCTTGAGGCACAACAAGGCCAGAGGGCACTGCAACTTCAAAAATTCCGTTCCACAAAGGAAAACGCACAACTAAAACGAGAAAATCATCCGTGTCTTTGCTGTTGCTTATCGTGCCCGCTAGGAGCAGAGAGGGCCCTAAGAAGGCCAAACTGAAACACTCTATTTACGCATATGGTGGCATGTTTGCATGTTTAGTGAATAAAGCTCGTCATTTCAAGTCTAGAACTGTTTTGACCCGTGTATACATTTTTTCGTAGATTTATTGCGCTAGTACATGCTTCATAGCAAAAGATACTTTATCCTATAGTCCGGGACATGACGAAAGCTCTCGTGGTTACGAGAGCTTTCGCAGGCCCTAGGTTTCACAGACTTTATCGCTAGCGCAATATTATCATCGTCAGGCCATCCATACAACATCTCAGGCTTTATTTCCAATCAATACACTTCATATTTTCTTCATTGTCTCATTGTTTCTATTGCTCTACGCATAAAGCAGGTCGTCACTGACAGCAAGACAATACATCTCGAAGAGCCACAGCATCGGCATTGTCGACAATACTCGGGGGTTTCAACCCCACCCAATTCTTCAAATTTGCATGGTTACATTTACATCCACGCTACAAACACACGCGTGAACATACAAAAAGTATGGCTAATCCCCTCTCCCTCCCTCACCCCCTCAAAAAAAAAAATTCTGGCTACGCTACTGTATATATTTATTTATGGCCGCTTCTGAATAACACCGGGTTTCAGCGGTTGAATGCGTTCCGCAGTCCCATTTATTTATTCTGATGATGTGGTATGAGAAGCCTGTCATAACATATACAAGGTGTCCCAGCTACCTCTGGTCTGATTTTAAAAATGACGACGCACTTTATGACGATGCGACCAAATGCATGTTAACGTATATTGCATGGAGTTAGTCACAATGTTTTATTAACTAACTTTTGAAGCAATCAAGCTGGGCCAAAAATTCCAATGAGTAAACTGTATATCGGCTTAAAAAACACCCGATTAGACAGTTTCTAACTTTATATCGGTTATGTATTAGTGTTTTTCCGCTTACTACAGATGCCGCGAAATACAAAGAAAGATACCTCGTGAGAAGCCCGCTTGCGCGCCTTTGTGCGCCGTGATTGCAGTGCTCCCTAGCGTTCCGCGTGCAAAAGACTCTAGCACTTGGCCGGGTGTGCTGCCTGGACAGGACAGCGACGATAGTGGAGGCTGTGCAATGACGCACGTTTTGATAGCGGCAACACAAGCGATAACCGCTGAGTCTGCTTATCGCTGTCATTCGCGAAGGAAGAGTGGCGTGGCCAGGAGGTAGCACACCGGGCACGTGCCCCCCCCCTCCCCCCACTTCCGAAATTGTTTTTCGCTATGGCATACATAGCGCAAAATGACCATCTGCCTGCCCGGCCCCCCTTCAGTTCTGAAGGAGGTGCACCCCCCCCCCTCCTCCCGAAAAAAATTTCTGCCTACGCCCCTGTGAGGGGAAGAAACATATCGTTTTGCATGCAGAACGTTATGGCGCATTCACACTTGAGAAGCGAAGCGAAAACGAAAACGCTAGAGCGGCCGGAAAACCACGTCCACGCGCGTCGATAACGTTCACGTTTGTTGTGCCCCTCGTGCATGCCACCGCCTTCGCCACTTTGAGAATTCATTCCATTTCGCCCGTTTCCTGAGCATTAAATTTCATGCCGAATTCAACATATGCATGCATAGCATTGAAAAGAAACAGTTTTCACCTTTCCAAACGTTGTTTCTGGGAGATACACCAGCAGAAACAACACGAGCAGACACACCGGCAGCGGCAGCGGCGCCGCCAGTGCAAAAGCGAGGCACGTTGGGGTGTGCCGACTCACTGCTGCTGCACCTTCTCCTACTTTCATTGTTATCGGCGATCGCAATCCAAACCAGGCTCTCGATGAACGCGTCCTTGTCGTGGCCGTGAGCTTCGTCGTGCTGCACGGGTAGTTTCAAATTGCACCGCTGCGCGCCACCACCGACGCTTTGCCGCCATGTTGAATTTGCGGCCGCTTGTTTAGATCACGTGGTCTGAGCTAGTGCAGCCAAAGCCATGAACCAAAAAAATCATGTGCTATCGCGTGGAGGAAAAATCCATCTCGGGCCGATTTTTTCGCGCCGGCCTTGCGGCGTGGTTTTCCGGCCTCTTAGGCGGCGAAGCAGGTGACTTTCTGGTGAGTTTTGCCGCTTTCACTTCCTTCGAGGCCAAGTGTGAACTTGCCATTAGGGAGCACTGCATGTAATCATGGAGCACCGAGGCGCGCAAGCGGGCATGTCACGTGGTATTTATTTTATATTTCGTGGGCATCTGTAGTAAGGAAATGAAGAAAAAAAACACATGGCTTATCTCTCCGTCATAGGAATCGGTTATAACACGAAAGTAAATCGCGTCCTTCCGAAGGAAGGAAGGAAGGAATACAAAAGGGAGAAGGCAGGGAGGTTAACCAGATAGCAGTCCGGTTGGCTACCCTACACTGGGGGAAAAGGGAAAGGGGAGTAGAAAGATGAGAGAGACAGAGAAAGAAGCACAAGAAGAAAAAAAAAAAGAGAAAATGATCAACAAATACGCTGACACTTCTGTGGCGTGGGCACTGCACAATAGTCACAGACGTTCACAAAGGCCCGTGGTCCTTAAGAAACTCAACAGCGCTTTAACTGCCTTGTTGGCCGACGAATGATGGGGACGGTGCTCCAGCAGCATCTGCACGGAGAGCGGCCGATCGTCCAGTCGTCGCATCACATCACAGAGCGTTCGTCTTTCAGAGGCAAATCGGGGGCAGCGGCATAATAGATGATCAATGTCTTCCTTGGTGCCGCAGACCTCGCATGTCGAACTTTCGGTCACTCCAATTAATGCCGTGTATGCTTTCGTATAGGCCACCCCCAACCAAAGCCGACAAAGAAGTGAGGCTTCACGCCGACGAAGCCCGGCTGGAGGTCGGAGTTCCAGCGTTGGATTGATTTGGTGTAGCCGAGTGTGTCTTATGCTTGGCGTGTTCCACTCCGCCAAGCATAGTGTACGAGCCAGGCGACGAAGCTGCTTAGCAGCGTCTGTCCTAGAAAGAGGAATTGGAACGGTAGTCTCTTGCTCATGCGATGTACGAGCCGCGTTGTCTGCAGAAACATTGCCACTGATCCCGCAATGACCAGGTAGCCACTGAAAGTCAATCTCATGGCCTTTTTCTTTGACGCGGTGATGTATCCTGAGAATTTCGTATGTAAGCTGTTCGTGGCATCCGCGTCGGAGAGCTGACCGCACACACTGTAACGCCGGTTTTGAGTCGCAGAAAACAGCCCATTTGCACGGTCTCTCAGAATCGATGTACTCTAGGGCACAACGCAGAGCCGCAAGTTCTGCCGCCGTAGATGTTGTTACGTGAGATAGTTTGAGCCGTAGTGTTACTTCTCGTGCTGGTATCACCACCGCACCACCAGAACTGGACACAGTGGTCGACCCGTCGGTGTAGATGTGCACGTGGTTGTTGTAGGCTTCGTGCAAGAAAAATAGGCTCAGTTGCTTTAATGCTGGGGCAGGTAACGCTGATTTCTTCTGCAGTCCTGGAATTTCGAGACGTACTTGTGGAAGGTACAAGCACCACGGAGGAAAGTCCGGCTTCTCCGCAGGCGCATACCCTGTTGTAAACGATGCGCGATGGGCATAGACAGTTTTACTAAATGGCGTACGGGGCCTTTCAGCCACGAGGCTTGCCAGGTGGTGGGAGGGGTTCCTGGCATATTGCCTGAGGTAGGTACGCATGGTCTCAACGGTAATGTGCGTCGTGATTGAATAATCCTGAGCAATTGCGATGGTTTCAGCGGTTGATGCACAGCGTGGTAAACCAAGGCATATCCTAAGAGCCTGGGCTTGGATGCTTTGGATCGTGCGCAGGTTCGTTTTGCAAGTATTGGATATTGCAGGAAGGCTGTATCGCAGGAACCCGATAAACAATACCCGGTACAGCTGTAACATAGAGTGTATAGACACTCCCCAAGTTTTTCCTGCAAGGAACTTGAACAAGTGACAGGTAGATGTCAGCCGCTTTCTCACGTAGTTGACGTGTGGGGTCCAAGACAGGTCTCTGTCGATTATAACACCCAAAAATCTGTGACTCCTGCTGTACGACACACATTGCCCGTTAATTGATACGCCATACACGGACATTGGCTTTCTGGTGAATGCCACGACTGCAGACTTTTTCACTTGCGATCTCGAGTCCTTGATTACGCAGGTAGCGCGATGTCTCTGTGACTGCCTTCTGAAGTCGAGCGCGAAGTTGAAGCCGCGTCACAGCTGACGTCCATATACAGATGTCGTCAGCATAAATGGAGAGTCGTACGCTACTAGGCTGGTTGTCGACTAGTCTAATGAGGGTCAGATTGAACAAGGTCGGGCTTAGCACTCCACCTTGAGGGACTCCTCGGCTGCCGTAATGATCGGGTGTCGGGCCATTCTCTGTCTGCACGTGAAACGATCTCGTCTGCAAGTAGCTATGAACCCACTTATAGATCTTGCCACCGAGTCCTACAGCTTCTAATGCGTCGAGGATGGCTTCGTGCGTGACATTATCGTAGGCCCCTTTGACGTCTAGAAACAGAGCAGCAGATAATCGTTTGCTGGCCTTCTGGTGTTGGACGTATGTCACCAAGTCAACTACATTGTCTATTGACGAGCGGCCACGTCTGAACCCGGCCATAGCATCTGGATAGATTTCATAGTGCTCTAAGTACCATTCCAGACGCGTTAAGATCATTCGTTCCATCACTTTTCCCACACAGCTAGCGAGCGCAATTGGTCGGTAGGAGGAAATGACCAACGGTGACTTGCCAGCTTTGAGGAGTGGAATCAGGCGACTTGATTTCCATTCTTGTGGAACCATACCGGTCTGCCAGGAGTCATTGTATAACAGCAGTAGTGCCTTCCGAGCTTGATCTCCCAGGTGACAGAGAGCACGATAGGTAATGCCGTCAGGTCCCGGCGCTGAAGAACGTCTACACAAAGCTAGCGCAGCGTTCAGTTCGTCTATAGAAAATGGACACTCCATGCGGGGATCACGTGAAGCTAGTGGGCAGTCGGGCGTTCCCATCCCCGTTCCTGCGGAATTTGGTTCGCCGGCAATCCTTCTACAGAAGGATTCTGCGACGTCAATCTCCGAACATTGTAGATGAAGTGCCAGAGATTTGAACGGGTAGCGCTGTCCAAAGGTTGTATGCAGACCACGTACAGTCCTCCATATGAGCGACAAAGGCTTACGTGGATCGAGGGACTCACAAAAGGATACCCATCGGCGCGAAGCAAGCTTGTTCATGTGACGCTGTATTTTCTTCTGTGTGCGTCTGGCCAATCTCAAATCATAAATTGACTTTGTGCGTCTATATCTTCGTTCCGCACGGCGACGAATCGCACGAAGTTTCTCGAGCTCAATGTCAAAGTCGGTGCGTGCGGAACTCATCGAAAATGAGCGCGTGGTAGCCTTTAGGGCGCTCTTCATTGCGTCCACTAGGTTGAATGGTGAACCATCACAACAGTCCTCCATGATTGACTTGTATTTTCGCCAGTCGGTGCACTGGATGGCTCTGGAGGACTTGGAGCTAGTCAAACCTTCAATCTTCAGGTAAGTTGGAATGTGGTCGCTACCACGCGTTTCCAAATCGGAAAACCAGTGCACTCTTCTGGCGAACGAACGTGAGACAAAGGTAAGGTCCAGGCAACTACTGTACACTGGTCCACGCAGATAAGTAGGACTTCCATCATTAGAGAGGCAAAGTTCGTATTCAGAGGCAAGTGACACCAACTGTCTACCTGTAGTGTTGACCCTGGAGCTTCCCCATAAGTAATGGTGGGCATTGAAGTCGCCAGTTATCACCCACGGCTGGGGAGTCGATCTCAAAATTCCGCCTAAGCGCTCGTAATTTAAACGAGTTGATGGAGATAAGTAGGCTCCGAGAATTGTGAATGTGATCTTGTTCTTCTTCACTGTCAGACAAACGTATTGATTTTCTTCGTCCGGTGGTACTGGGTGATGAACGTAAGTCAAGTCGCGGCGTATAAACACAAGAACCTTGCTGCATTCTCCGTGAGTAGAGGACATGAAGCATTCATATCCGGACAGTCTTAAGGGAGCTGACAGGTTGGGCTCGCATATCACAATGATGAGGAACTGGTTGGTGAAAACATACTGTCTGAAGTCGGACATGCGAGCCTTAAGTCCTCTTGCGTTCCACTGAAAGACAGTTGAATTCTTGACCTCCTCTTGAAACGGTCGCATCTCGCGGGCCATGGTTTTACCCTAGAGCTGCAAGCACCGGAGTCAAAGTATCCAGCACCTGCAGCGCGCTCTGCGCAGACGGGGTCTTCATGTTGCTTAAGAGAATGCGCATTGCGCTCATAAGCGATTGCAATATGACTATCACTTGGCGATCTTCAGTCGTATTTGAATCAGCGGCTCGTGAGGACGTAGAGGTCGGCGGGAATCGATGATGCTCTGAAGCAGATTGCGCTTGTGGAAGCGAGGGCCACTCTTCACGAGGTGCCCCTGCCTTTGCTTTTGTTGTTTCCGTCTTCGCAAAACGTGGCAGTTGGTGGTCAGTTCCTTTGACGGAAGAGTGCGTGTCTCTGTGGGCAGATGCGACGTGTCGTGATGATCTTCGGTGACGATGCCGTCGTCGCCTGACAGTAGCAGCCGCCTCTCTGTGTGTTGAATTGTCGCGCACCATACGTTTGAGTACCGCGCGCTCGTTCCGCAAGCGCGGGCAATCCTTAGATGATGCTTCATGTGCACCATGGCAGTTGGGGCACTTTAACACAGTCGCGTGGCAGGCGTCTTCTGTATGAGGTTCAGCACACCGCGGGCACACCACAGTACTGGTACAGACACCTTTTACGTGTCCTTCCGAAATAGTTGAATGTTTACTGCACACTGATACGAGAGAGCTTGCACAATGTCTTTTGGTGTTTGACAGCTCTTGCACCCTTTAACGAGGATGCACCCACGTTGACACTTGCTGGTACATCTCCATTCCGACGACAAACGTCCATGCTCAATGATTAAACAGACCTTTGTCGGTGAGAGCGGAATCAGAGAAAGTAGTGCGACAGCCAGAAGAGCATCACTGATTGTCCGCAGAACTAGGGCTAAGGCCGCATACTAGCGGCATGGTAAAGAGTTATGAAACACGTCGGCTCGACTAGAGGGAAAAGCAACGCGCGTCGTGTCGCCCCTGTTGGCCGGCCGCCAGCGTAAGCGGCGAACATGGTGTGACAGCCATGCTAGGCAGGCACGCGTCTCAAAGCTAGTATTACACTCTAGCATTGCTATCTTTTGGTATGGATGGATGCTATAAGCGAGATGGACGCTTCAGCTACGGTCGCCCCCTGGCACTTCGTTAGCGTCGGCGCTTTGAAGGAGCTAATCGTGGAGGTAGCGATCTCGATGCGTTACCACCCCGCCGACCAAGAGCACTGTGAGAGGACAGTGTTAGATATAAAATGCGCGTTTGTATGGCCTTGAAAGCATGTAACCATGGCACAATGGATAGCGTGCTGGGCTGCTGCTGCTGCGGGCCCAGTGGTCGTGCGTTTGACTCCTGTTGACGGAACTATTTGTCTTCTCATCGTGTGTATTTTTTCGACGTCATTTCCGTGACGGAAATACGTCACTGGTGGACCCCGGCATAAAACACTTTCGTGTCAAAAAAAAAAAGTCACAGTTTCGCCACAAGGGCGAAGCAATATGCGATAGCAAGAAATTGGAATGTCACATGAAGGTCGGCGAGCAGCTCGATATTTAAAGCTTCCCGCTGAAGCACGAAGAAGGACTCTCGAAAAGGACGCGCAGGTATACACAGGAGAAGCGTGAACTAACAAGTCTCACAGTTGTTACGCCTTTATGTTTGAGCTACGCGCTGAAAGTGTCGACAACGCAGAACCCGACGCTCTTAGATATTTCTTCTTTTAAAGTGCAGCGAGAGGATTGACCCCTCTGCGTGTCCTGCCAGCGGTGGCGTCTGACGCAAGGTGTGCGTAACCTTAGGTGTGGGCTGTGTTCTTTTTTTCGTTCAACATCACGAGTGGGTACAGGAAGGGGCTGCTTTTTCGTGCGCGTCTCAAGGGCAGTTTTCAAATTGAAAGAAAATGTGGGAGCGTTGTGTGATACACACAACATGGCCAAGCTCATGCGACATCTGCATACCGCCAGCCGTAAATGACGTCTATAAACAGCTTTCCGATATTATTACGCCGGCGCATGCATGGCGTGTGCCTGAGTGCTCTAAAGCAGCATGCTGCGGAGCGAGCCGGGGTCGTTGGTTCGAATCCCCGCTTGTGCGCCTTGGAATTTTTCTTCAGATTTTAATTTTCTTTGTGTCTTTTCTATATATATATATATATATATATATATATATATATATATATATATACATGCATATTCATATCCGAAGCCTGACGGCGACGGCAAAAATCAGCCGAGAGTGTCCATATAATTGCTATCGCAATAAAACACCAACAGTTACCAGATAATAATTTAGAAACTGCCAAATCGGATGCTTTGCAAACCGATCTAGAACTTTCTCCCTGGTATTTTTTTACTAGGTTTGTTGCTTCAAAAGTCCGTGAATTAAACATGCCTAATTAAGCAATAAAGTGAAAAACAATTTTAAAAAATTACAGCATATCCACGGAGTCAATGATGATGAGTGGGCGAAGCTCCGGAGGTTCATCGGTAAACCGTGAATCTTCTGTTAAATTCGCTCAGTACATCATCAAAGACGTGACAAACACTGTGTGTATATATACAAGAAATTTATATTTTATTCGCCCAATACATCATCAAAGACGTGACGAACACTGTGTGTATATATATATATATACAAGAAATTTATATTTTATTCATGAGCCATGATTTTCCGTTTTGTTTTCGTTTCTTCGTTGGTCGTGGTTACTGTTTACATAAGCCGTGGCTTCCGTTCCCCCCTTCATTATAACGGCTTTATGGTCGGTGAAATGGAGGGACAGCGGTTCCTGGATGGGTCGCAGTGGAAAGTTTGCAAAGACGAGATCGATGCAGGTTCCTCGGATGGTGGTTGGTTGCATGTGGTCAAACGATAAGCATGTGAGACCATATCGCGATGCCATGTGTTGTATGAGCCAACTGTTTTCAGTGATGTCAACGTTAGTCACCCACCAGTAAGGTAACGGGACACGCTTATTCTTCATCTGCATCAGCGTCATCGTTATGACGCATAGTGGGTACATTCCATGTGCTGTGCCGTGATGGCAGCGTCATCGTCATCGCACAGGGGTGGCTACGACAACGGCGCGGGACTAGCCTATGCCCTCAGGAGCTTCGCCCCTAAAAACAGGATAACTTACTCCATGCAGTATAGTAAGCAACATGTATTAGGTCGCGTCGTCATAGAGTGCGTCGGCATATTTTTAAACTCTGGCTAAAAATAGCGGGGGCACCCTGTATATACGAACCGTTAGGCCCATTCGTTTTTCCTCGCGCAACTCGTAAACTATGACTCGCAGGAGCCAGCCTCAAGTATGCGGCCCACTATGTTCAGTCGTCCATTCGACGCAATTATTAGTTTTTATTCCATTTACACGCGCCATTTTTTGGGTGAGCCCGCGTAGGGCTGGACACCATGGCGTTCTTTTCTGGTCACGAAAGGGCCGGCGGCATGTATCCTGACCCCCGTATTCACAAACGCTCCTCGACTCGACCCTTCACTCGAAACGCTCCTTGAGGGCCGTTTTCCGATTCACAAATCGCCCTTCACTCGAAACGCACCTCGACTTGAGGAAATCTCGAGTGTTTTCCTTGAGATAGTCAAGGCAGCGCGGGAGCTACCTTGAATCGTTCCTTGAGTGAAGTTTCTGCGCCAACATGGCGTCCATGCGGAGCGTGTCTCGCCTCGTCGGCATTTCTCGATGAATCAAGCTGCCGCCGCAGCATTTCTTTCGACAGTGACGGTGCGCATTTGCTACGGAGCTGCCTTTGAGTGGTTCGGCAACGGCTCAGTTATACTGTGGGGCCGAGACAGCCGGGCATGCTGTCAAGAGGACCGCTCGCTAGTGCTGTGATGTGTTGTATTCTGTGCATGAGCCAGTGGATTACCTGCTTTCGCGTAGTCGTCGTGCGAGTGCTCCAACTGTTACAACGGGCGCCAGTGCTTTCACGGGTGTTTGGATGAAACTCGTACGCCGCATCGGTTCAAGCCTGGTGCGAAAGACTCGACAAACAAGCGGAAAGGAAACGTAATAGCAAACTTTTCATGCGCTGCATTCACCGTACACCTGAGCGGCTTCCTCTCCGTTAGATCTTCGCTACCCCAACCGAAATACGGCGAAGCCTACCTCTGCTAGGCGATCTTCTATATCAACGATAAGGTACGTTCTCCTGTTTTTTCTTCACATTTTCTCTCTGCTTGATCAGATCACTATTCGAGACAGTTTATGGAAAACAAAGAAACAATGTAATTGGGCCCAACGAGTGGGCAGTTGCTGGTACTAAGCGTGACACGTAGCTTCGATATAGTGTTTATGCAGCTCACAGTACCTATGAAAAACGAAACCCAGCTTTAGGGAATCAAGCAGGCGGTCGTGCTCTATGAAGCCTGCATGTAGTACGTAAAAATGCATGGAATGTCGTATCAAAACACAGATGTAATAGAAATACAGCAGAGACATTTTATAAAGTTGTTTTATTTTCTAGCTTAGTAATAACAATTCTAATAAAGCAATGATGGCGAATTGTAAAAAAAAGGACGCAGAATGTAGACATTCGTGCCATTAGATAATGAAACTAACAGATGTTACATAATCATATGCCTGTTCAGCTGCGCTAATGCCTGAGCCAAACATGTATCAAACTAGTCAAAGCTCATTAACTCAACAAAATACATGTCTTTTCTCCAACGCGAGAAATATTAATGAATGCGTGCGCAACGAGAGGTAAAGCAAAGTGCAACTTAGATGTCCTATTATGTTTTTATTTATTTCTTGCCTCTTTTGTGCAGGGACCAGGCTGCCGACAGAAGAACACAGACCAACACTGTCTTTAAACGTGGAGTATTTTCGATGCATTGCAGCGTTTGAATGACTGTGTACAAAATCAGGAAATCTGCATTTAATGAGTGCAGCTGCGCTGCATTAGTCACGCTGGAGTGTCTACCCCCTGTATCTTCTTTATGATGTCCTACAAGCACGAACTTCATCTTGGCAGTGTGTAGGCTGCATATGCTTGATTCACGGACACTTTGCAGCTTACGCACTTGTGTTTGTCACTTACGTCGTTCTTCATCAGCCCCATATAATAAAGCTTCATTTACAATTTGCAATTTCAGCTTTGTTCAAATATCAATACTTAAATTAGCGTCATCCTTGTCCTTTCATGATCGGACAGGATCTGATTCTTCAAGATCTACAAAAATCAGACTTGTTCTATATACAGCGGCACCGCTCCTCTTCAACAGAAGTAAGGTGGCGTGTTTCCAACAGGCAGACGTGCTGATGTTGCAGCGATAGCGTATATTTACAGGGTTCTTCTGACCAGAAGTAGCCGCGATGACTGCAATGCTCTTGAGCATTTTTCAACATTTGGTTGCTCTGGTCTACGTTGAATCAGCAGAGTAAACTACTCTGCTCCTTAGCGACACTTCCTCCCAGGTTGAGAGAACCCACACGGTCGTTTTTAAGACACAACAGCGGCAAACGTCAGAAGCGGCTTCAGTCTCATGATTTGCACAATAACCAAAAATGTCCTATTGATTGTGTACTGCCGAGGCTTCACAATGCAACACAGACACCGCGGTCCTTCTCAGCAGGTATTCCCGGGAGTCGTAATCTGCAAATGAAAGCCAAAACGTAAGTACAGAGAACATTCTTGCACTAACGAATGCGCTTATGCGCTTCCAGAATAAGAAGGCAGGACAAAAAATTTTATAATGTGGCCGCCGCGTGAACTTGCAGACGGAATTACAAAGATTTAAAGGGTCTATTCGTATCTCTCACGTTAGGCACATCAACACGTGCAGTTCGAATAGAACAAACATGGAAATAATTAACTGCTTACTCAAGCATCCTTAGAAGATTAACATTTTGCATGAAGCATACCTGATGTCCAAACTACGCTGTTAAGAACAAAAAAGCACACACACACATGAGTCCCTGTTAACCGACAACGTATGCGGCTAATTAAATAAAACAACTTCAAAACACTGCTTTCGTCGATGGTGGGAGGAAGGCACACGATCTCATTGCTCAATTTGCGTAAAAGTCCAATTTGAACGCTCAACCACAGGTATAACATGCCTACACTTCAACGCGACACTGGTGTAACCTTGACTAGCAGTTTCGAGCATTATCTTCCACATTACTTATTACACGAAAAGGAACCACTACAAGAGTGCCAGTGTGCCACGCTGAAGCTCCCAGAAAAATGAAATGAGAAAAATAAAAATTACGAACTGTGAACGTACTCACGCAGCGAGAACCATTTTACGTACAAGTAATTCTTGTACACAGTGCAGTGGTGAATTCACAAAGCACGTCAGTGTAATATGATACCTATTAAAAATTACTCACTCACCCGCATTATCCGTTCGGAAGCTGCATCAGTGATCAGAAGGCTCTCAGCAACACGAAGGTAAACATAGCAACAAATCGTCCGTTTCAGGGGCCCTGCTTCCTGCAATCACTCACGTCGTTTGTTAGTCACCGTGGCAAAAGCTGGGTCACAAACAATACACACGCAGACACTACCGTAATTTTAAACTGCGATTGACAGGCGCATGCGGAACGCAATAAATTAATCACGTGGAAGCGTTCAGCAGCGCACAAAACGGAGTCAGCTGTTCGTTCAGCAGCCGGGGTGTGACTGTTGCCAGACTTGAAGCGAGGGTTTCGCTTACTCTATCGGCTGAAGGCTTGCGGAAGCTACACTACCGATCTAAAGGCCTGTATTTTGCCGTAATGTCAATTGATAAGGAAGAACAATTAAGAAATACATATATTTATTGTGCGGAGATAGCTATTTGCTAACCACATTTAGGATTATCCTCGTTATCAGACGTCTTTTTCGGCCTACGAGTCTCACTCAAGTGAAGGGGGCATTTCCAAGGCCTCCCTTGGCGAAGGAAAGGCGGAGGAGAGTTCAAGAAACGCAGCGGCTCCTTGAGTCGAGGAAGGCGCTTCGCCTTGACTTGGTGAAGTCGAGGAGAAGCCTTGAGTGAAGGAGCGTTTGTGAATACGGGGGTGAATCTCCCTTGGCTTGCGTATGCGTAAGAATGAGGCGGCCGGGGTTGGGGGGAATGTTGGTCTTCTTTTTATATACATCTTTTTTTAAGCAGTTGCCCGGAGCTCACCCTCGCGCTCTTTCACTGGCTCTCAACCCTTTCCAGCTTCTTTTCGTCTGCTTCCTTTCAAGACCAGCAACTGCTTTATTTGGAATCCAGTGA
>JALIZH010000643.1:0-24772 GCA_030522465.1 Rhipicephalus appendiculatus
GGTGAATAGCATTGGAGAGATCGTGTCTCCCTGTCGTACGCCCTTCTTTATTGGGATTCTGTCGCTTTCTTTATGGAGGACTATAGTGCCTGTGGATCCGCTGTAGATTTCTTCCATTATGTTTATATAGGCTTCGTCGATGCCCTGATTCCGCAGTGCCTGCATGACTGCTGATGTCTCCACCGAATCAAATATATATATATATATCCCGCGGGTAACAGTGCGTAAGCGGGGGCGACAAACGCCGCTGAAGCGGACATCAAACGAGCCGGCCCACCACCCTTGCTCCGAGGCGTATCCGATAAGATCCCCCCCGCTTGTTCGACGAGCCGGGGAATGCTCAAGGAGAGGAAACACCCCGCGCGTCTTTAACAAGCGCGGAAAGACGCGAGGGGGGGGGGGGTGTCCCCTCATGCAGCTACTCCGGCCTTTGGTTTTACGAGCGTGGTCGTCGCTCGCGCACGCGTTATCTCGCAATCTCAGCAGCCGACAGCGGGCGGCTCGCTCCTACGGGCTCCGCTCTCAACGCGAGGACATTGTGCGAAGTGTCCCTGGAGCGGCAGTATGCTCTTAAACCAGCATTTTGTAGAGTTGCGTGAGATCGGATCCAAAAGAGTTAGCTGCCAGCCTCACTTCGATTAACATTAGAATATGTTGCTATCGCATGGACTGCTTCACCCTTGCGGTGAAACTGTGACTTTTTCGATTTCCTCGCCATCTGACGTCCTCGGCCGCAACTCCACGGGTAGCAAAGTATGTGAACAGGCGAACGGAAGAGGCAAACGTGCAAACGGCTATCTTGCATATAGATGTCCGCGGTCTGATGCACTAAGGGAAATGTTCAATTATGCCCGAACAGAGGAAACAATTGCTTTGTTTTATTCTCCACAACACGCTAAAAAGGCCACAACCAGGGAGATTTGGTTTGTAGGCCATGCCAGCAATACCACTCGCCCATCTGCATGGTGTGCCATATTTGGCACAAACCTGTATATTCATTAATTTAATACACCCACAATAAATCTGAAAAAAATTTGCACTTGTGCTTCTTTTGCTATTTGATTAAGGAAGCTCGGCAAATAATTTTTCAAATGAATTTCTCGTAATTCGTGCAACATAAGGTTAAGCAACGACTATACATGCAGTGCACTGAAATAATGCTCTTCCCCATGCTGCAGGAGAGAAGTGGAGAAAAGTGCGCTCAGTGTTCAACGCCTGTTTCACCGCTGGAAAAGTGAAGAAGCTCTATCCCATTATTGACGGCACTGTGATGCGCCTTGTCCAGAAATTTGACGAGGCTAGCCGTTTCGGGGACATCATCGACGCCCATGAGGCCGCTCGCAGCATGGTATTAGAAACACTGACAAGGACTATGCTTGGACCGCAGGTGTGTTACCGACTAATCATTCACCATTCATTGTCCATGTAGCGGCGAACTTGAAAAACGCAGCAATGAAACCCGGTGAAGAGTCATTTTTTTTGGGGTGAAATTCTGCCCAGTAAACCAGGTGTAAGCATAGCATTCTATTAGCTGCAAGCACGCTCATCTATCGTCGACATTTTTTATCGGGAAAGTACAGATAAATACCAGGAGGTCCTTGGTCACCAATTCCCGATTTTGATGCCACTTGTATAACTTAATGTTGGATAACTTAATTAGGCCTTGTGAGAAAAAAGAAAGCTTGCGTGAATAAAAAAAACACAAATTTCGGGCCTATTGCAAATTTTTCGCTGATTTCTAAGTTTCTAAATTTCAGCGCACTTCAGCTAAAAAATTGTACATTTCATCATCACAATACTTTTTTCCAAACAGAGAAAAATGAATTCAGCGATGATGAGTATTTCTTATCACTTTTCTATGGATGTAATTTAAAAGCATGAAAATCATGGTTACGGGACCCAAATAGCTGAAATTCAGGAACGGTCTTGCTGTTGACAAGTGGAAATGATAAACTCGATGAATGTTCAATTTGGTTTTTTAGCTTTTCTTTTAAGACAATTTTTTGCTACATAACCACCCATGGTTGTGGGGGACCATGTTGCAAAATCCTGTAACGAAACCCTTCCCCCTACCTTGAGGGCATTCCGCAGAACTGATTTGCAGTAGTTTCGTGAGTGTATCGTGTAGCGCTGAAACTATAAGCTGATGGGTTCTGCAGTCCTTCAAGTTTTCTACGTCTCCGTTTTGCGTATTAGTAAAACAGCGGTGGTTTTGAACTATCTGGTACATTTGAAGTTTTAAGGCATAGAGTGCAGCGTGTCTGGAGCATTATAGACATATTTTCCCCGTATTTGACCAGAGTGTTTTTTAAGCAATCTTGTTCTGTCGTATTGCCGTGAGACGTGCCCGTACGCGTACTGTAGGTTCGCCGTGAAACTTTTGTATTACATAGCTTACTTTTCTTGATTGGTTTGGAAACGCTTGCTTGTTTCTCGTTTTGGTTCTTTTCCTTCAATTCACACTGCTCCTTCAGGAAATGGTTTCTGGTGACGGTTAAGTTGACATCCTCTAAGTGTTCCACTTTCTTCTTGTTTTAAGGGAGGTTCCTTTGTTTCCAAGTGCAATCCTAAATTGCTATCTTTTTAGCATGATTACCTCTAAGGTTTGCATGACTTTAGTGATTGATTTTGTTGTTCCTCCTTGAAGGATGACTGGGTTTTTCGCGCTCACCAACCCACGATCACTGCTTTTAACCTTGCTTCATACTTCTAGCCCTTGTATTGTACTTGTAACATTGCAATATATGCAATATTTGTCGTTATTTGTTGCTCCGTCGGGACAACTTCATGTCGACTATGCCTATGTCTGTTTTTAAGCAATGTGCTCATTATACTAAGGTGCTGTCTTTCTGTGATTCACACTTGTATTTTTTAAGGGTGAAGCACCTTAACGTCGCACAATGTGCATCCGTTCCCCGGCGTGCTCAGTCGGAGCACAGGTGCCAAAAAATGCATATGACAAAAAAAAAGGTTTAAAAATAAACTAATATTAATCATAATTGTGACAGAACTATATATAACACCTACCAGCGCAAACACTATATACTAGACGGACATTTCGACGTATAAATTATGGACCTTAGGTCCTAACTTTGTCGTCGACGCTCACTGTCCGCTGTCATGGTGGTTAGAAAACTGTTGCTATAGTCGAAACATGTGTGTATGTGAATCGATTCACGGTTACTGAACGATCCCCGTGGTTCGCCCACTCATCATCATTCACTTCGTGGATATGCATGGATTTTCATTTTTTCATGTCTCATTCCTAAAGTGGATCTAATAATCGTCAAATGTCGGTTCTCTTGTCTCCTTTCTTCCTCCATTTAGATTGAATGTGCTAATGGCAATAGTGTACTTGGTCCGTATTCCTCATCGTCATACAATTAGCGTACTTTCCTGTCATCATGGCTGGACACCAGATAATATTCTCGCATTGATCAGTTCGAGTGTACTACTTCAATTTCTTACGTAGCCTGCTACCCTTTTAAATACCCTAATATTCTTCAACCTTTCCTGCAATATCTTCGCGACTTAGGAATCTCACGCAATAGTGTTGCTCCTCTCACAACCCCGTGTAACAGATGACGTGCCCATTTAAGGGGCCCTGCAACACATATTCAGCATTGTCAGAAAACGCTGTCTGTCGGCAGTCGAGGCTCCTCAGAACTTCTAAGCCAAACATTACAGCGCAGGCCGCGGCCTGGAATTCGGAGACGCTCGGTGGATTTCGTGGCTCACGGTTGTCCCATCCGCGATGTCTTCTCTTCGTCGACCTCTCGTCGATCGGGGCCCCGTCCACGGGCTTCTCTAACCGTCTCCCAATCTTTTACTTTTCTCTCCATCTCTTTTATTCGCTCCTTTTCCCATCCCTTGTGAACCACTGCTGAGGTGTCGCATTCTGCCGCAGACAGTTGTGGAGTTGACTTTTCTTTTAATTTTTCCTCGTTTAAAATTATTTAGCCTGAAATTTTCAATTAATTCTTTGAAATCAGTAAAAAAAATCACTCACACTTCTGCCCACAAATGATGCAGTAAAGCCAAATGACCGCGCCATAGACACAAAATTCCCGGCTATTGGCTAACTTAAGCATCGGGAGCTGCGTAGTTCCCGCTGCCGCCGCGGGAGGCCGCGACGTACCCACGAGCTCGTTACGACACAGCGACCAAGTAACACATTCGAAGAAAAAATAAGGAACAGAAAGTGCTCAAGATTATGACACGCTGACGAACGGGCGTAGCTTCTAGCACCGTTGTCATCCACCCCCCCCTTTTCATGCGTAGCTTTCACCGTTCCCGCTGGCCTGAAATGCTTGAGAACGCCCTTAAAGCGTACGACCAATCTCCGTAACTCTGCTCGTACACGACGGATTCTGAAAGTTCTGGCGGCAGTCGACTTGAGAGGCAATAAACACTTTTTAATGAAGCCATCCAATGATTCCTTCAAAAATGTGCTGCAGGATTCCTTTAGTGAGCACTGTGTATGAGTCTCGAGGTTTCCTATCCTTAATGAGGCCGAGATAATCCCAGTGAGTGTCTTCGAACTCCTCAAGTATTCACCGCGTAGGATTCGGTAGAAATTAATGTTAAAGTATTTTTCCGTTCGATAATTATCGAAAAATCCCCATCCTAGATACCTCGTGCTATCCTCATTGATCAGGTGTTTCATACGAGCTGACTATTGCCTAAAATATATTAGTGAAATTATGTTCACTTAACAATATTTCGTGACGCGGTAACGCGCACCTTTCGAGTTCTTACTAAAGATATTATATTATAGAAATACTCATGGCGATCACTAACAACACATTTACACAACTGGTCTTTGTGCAGTCGCAGCGAAAACAATGCCTTACAAAAACTGCTTTCGCGATAGATGTGAGAGACTGAAGTCCTAAATTGTGCTGGCCTGTAGAAAGCCACTCAGAATGGCAAAATAAAGGGAGATGCATTTGCACTGAGCAACAAGATTTTGCACATTGGTAGCAGTTGGCATGATTATGTGTGAAAAAAAAAATAGGCAGATCCCAAGTATCATGGGAATCGATGTTATGCGAAGCATGCGGAGGTAAGGTGCCTGGGTTGTAATTTTTTTATTGTTTGAATCCTTATAAAATTACGCTAAATATATGTAAAAATGTTGCACACACTGACATATGTTGAACAGCCGCATATGTTTCGTATAATCAGTTGTTTACAGTTGTGTAACGATGCCAACAGTAACATGGGTATTGCCCACATCATAAGCCGTAAGCCGATATGTAGAGCCTGTGCTTCCAAGAATGGTAATACGTAAACCTGGAGAGTGCTACGTAAACGAACTACAGTGGATGGTGCTTATGTATACAATTGACGTTAACCCGACATGTCTCCATCATCCTAGGAGGACGTATGTAATGCTTTTAAAATTAGATAGCCAGCCCTGCAACCATAATTGACGATTCACCAACATAACGCCTGCATAGGACGTTTTGCAAAGCAGTTTCGAGACCTGAAGTGGCTCTGTGGTAGAATGCTTGAATTCCATGGCAGAATGCTTGGTTTCGATTCCTGCTGGGACTCTGATTTCTATTCTTTGAATTCGTCGCGTCAACGTCACCGGTGTCAGTTTTTCTTAACGCTGTCGCCTTTAAATTACCAGTGTTAACGCCACCAATGTCAGTTTCTCTTAACGCTCTCGCATTTAAATTACCAAGTCTCTTCTCGCCGCTCCTGGGTAGATATAAATTGTCAAACTCCTGTGGCGCATACCCGCATACCGCGGCCCGTGGTATACGAGTATGAGCCACTCGTCTCTGGAGAAATGAGTTTGACAACGTACACGACCGGATTTGCACGTTATTCAAGTCACGACCAGCCAGACGTATTGGTCAAATCCTCTTACGCAGCCATACAAACTTTGGCGATCATGAGAGCATCCAGACGTAGGCGGCTAGATAGATAGATAGATAGATAGATAGATAGATAGATAGATAGATAGATAGATAGATAGATAGATAGATAGATAGATAGATAGATAGATAGATAGATAGATAGATAGATAGATAGATAGATAGATAGATAGATAGATAGATAGATAGATAGATAGATAGATAGATAGATAGATAGATAGATAGATAGATAGATAGATAGATACGCTCAAAGTGTTTGCAGTACGCTAAGAAATGCTTTGCATTTAAAAAAATGTTTCATACATTGCGAAACGCTGATAGTGCGTCGTCTATTTCGTTACAGGTAGACAACCAAACGAGCAGTAATGAAGCAACACTCAAATCATTTGAATTTTATATTCCGAGAAGTGGACAATGCCTTGATCGAGAGTGCGTTTGCCTATCCCGGTCTCTATGGTATTCTTCAGCGCCTTTATCCGTTCACAGCGTTCGCCAAAGCGGTGCAGAAGGTAATGGATGATGCGCTGGTCACTCTAAACAAACGTAGGAGTGGCAAGGAAGGGCGAAAAGAGGATGTGCTCCAGTACGTCGTCGATGCTCAAGAAGGCGTCGGAAATATCCGGTCCACAACTAGTGACAGTGCGCGTTTGATTGATGACCACACCTTGGTATGTAACTTCGCGGTACTTATTCTGGCTGGCTTCGACACAACATCTGCCTCCCTCGCTTTCCTGCTCTACCTGCTCGCCAAGCACCCGGAAGAACAAGTAAAAATACGAGATGAAATTGCGAGTGTGCTCTGCGCTAAAGAAAACTCCAGATCACGGAGGTCTCTCTGCAGTGGAATGCACCAACCACCAACAATTCTGCAGCTAAGCAAGAACTTGAACGTGAGCGATTCCAGCCAGACGAAAGCGCTCGTACCTCATCAACCCCGCACGGCATAAAAGATATGGCGAGCGAAAATGTGAATGCGATGCACGAAACGCGGCAACATGAAGACGGCAAGGCTAATAGATCTGCCAGAGCCGTGCTCACAACCACAGAGAGCGAGGAATGAACTGGACGAGGACGACGTGATGCAGCTCCAACGCCTCGACATGGTTGTTCGAGAGGGCCTGCGCTTGTACCCAACCATTCCGATCAACGTAATGCGCGAATGCATGGAAGACACGACCGTCCTGGGCCAATTGATACCAGCAGGAACGAGCGTTTTTGCACCACCGTGGCACATCCATAGGAATCCGCAGGTCTGGCCTGAACCAGAGCGGTTCGTACCGGAACGCTTCTCGCCTGAACAACGCGACAGTGTGGCCTCTTCTTACTATCCATTTGGCCTCGGCCCCAGGACGTGTGTGGCACATAGGCTAGCCACGATCACGTTGAAGACAGCGCTTTATAGGCTAGTGCGCAATTTCAACATTTTCCTCGCCGGGGACTTGCCTGACCCACTACCTGTATGTGTGAACAACATTGTTCTCAATCCTGCAGTGGCCATAAAACTGAAGGTAACGAAAATCAATACCTAGCTGACCCAAAAGAGCCACATGTCCTAATTATACCGCTTTGATTGTTGTTTGAAGAGTCTGTGTTGTTATTCAGTGAAATAGGAGGAATTATTTTGAGCGTGACTCAGTCCTCTGTCTGGTGTCTTGGGCATTCCCCTGACTGATTTATTCGCTGATAATCCGCCAAATAAATCTGGCCGCCATTGCCTACATGCTCGCGTACGTCATTGAGACTTATTCATTACTATCACGCACTTTTACGACAGCTTATGATTTTAGCAGCTCCTGGGTCCCTGCTATATATCCACATTTTGATATTCTGGCGATGCAGAACAACGTGACGCCGACAATGAAATTCGATTGACGTAAAATAAATATACCCTACAGCCAGTGGCGTAGCCAAGGGGGGGGGGGGTTGGGGGGTTTGAACCCCCCCCCCGAAATTTTTCAATTTTGCTTGCGTATATATACACGCACACATACAAACGCATGCACGAACATACATAAAGTATGGTTGAACCCCCCCCCCCCCCCCCCGAAAAAAAATTTCTGGCTACGCCCCTGCCTACAGCACATGCTCTGTTATTCTTGCAACGCAGGATTTCTCAAATTCGGTAGCGTCACATGGCTCCTTCTTAGTGGAGCCCAAGAAATACCTCCGAATAAAAGAAGCTCTTACTGGGTTCATAACAATTTTTGCCTTCTATATTACCAAGTCCCCATGCAAGAATAAAAAGCGCCAGGTCCTGCATGGTACTCGCGGTACAATCACAGCGAAAGCTGGAAGAGGGGCCTTTAAAAGTCCATTGTGAACTCTCTTGCGGCAATTAACACATGTACGCTTGCGAGGTAACCCTTATGCTATAAATCATAATTGTTGTGATATAGGGAAGCACCTACAATATCATTATTTCTCATTCTGCGGAGAAGCGAGGCACCCGCTTCACATCTGCAGAACTGCACGGCCGTTTCGTGGCTTTCAACTTCGTCAGCCGGGCTTTGTGAGGCGACAAATTTTACACTCAGCTAGATTGGGATTTTCTAGCGCTTTTTTTTTAATTTAAGTATTGTAGAAATGTCATTAAAACTCGATCCGACGACGTTTTTGTGAACGGCTGGGCTTCTCATGCGCCTCTTGAGAGCATCCTTGGAAACGCGGAGCAACCTCGATGCAGCGCGAATCAGGTGAGTCCTGTCCTGAACAGCAATCAGTGCTTTTATGCCATTTTCCTCCCAGGAAGCTCTATATAAATATTCTCTTGTACGTCCGAACCCTCCTAAACAAAGAAATATAATACACCGGGTGTTCAAAGTTAAGCTTTATGGTTTTCTCAAAATTCGGCACTGGGAAGAGCATGAAAACCACCTTTCCAGATAGCTTATATATCCAGAGGGGGCACAAAATGAGAGAAGCATTATCGCTGTCAGGCGCCCAATTAACTCAGATTCAATAATTAACTTTTTTAGTGACGGCAGCAAGCAAGCATGTTTGCATTGAAAAGTTGGGGGCAGTCGCGTTTATACGCAGTTCCACTTGAAAGAATTGTTCTAGCATGCCTGTGCTCCGAGATATACCGCTGCAAAGTTTCAATTGTGGTCTTGATGATTACGCATGCAGGGCGCTGTGGATCAGCGCAGTGTTCCTCCCCGATGTGACGAACAGTCACTGCTTGCCATCGCCAGCCAGTAGCAAAAGGGTAACCGTTATCATCTTTGCCAACTGCCTACAACCCGTTGTCAGATTAAACGACGCACGCAACTGCCACGGCCCACCGGGGAGAAGTTTGCGCCACTGCTGGCTATCTTGCATGCGTAATCACGTAAACCACAATGAAACTTTGTAGCGGGATATCTCGGAGCACAGACATGATAGAAGAATTCTTCCAAGTGGAACTGTGTATAAACGCGACTGCCTCCAACTTTTAAATACAAACATGCTTTCTTGCTGCAGTCACTAAAATGTTAATTATTGAATCTGAGTTAATTGGGCGCCTGACAGCGACAATTATTGTCTCACTTTGTGTCCCCCTGAATATATAAGTTATCTGCAAAGGTGGTTTTCATGTTCTTCCCAGTGCTGAATTTTAAGAAAACCTTAAAGCTTAACTTTGAACACCCGGTATAATGACTGTAAGTAAATGGTTCACATAAAGAGACACTCTTTAAGGCAATTCAATGCCTTTTTTTTTCCTGTATTGCCCCTCTCACGTGCCTGAATAAAAAAACCGCTTTGTCCCCGCGTGCCAAATGAACTAATCATTTGGTGGTATGTAGTTAGTGGTATAAAGTAAGAAAATGAATACTTGCGTTCTTGTACTGACGCCGAAGTAGCTTCATGCACGGATCCGAAAATTCGACCGAGCAGAATTCCGCCCCTTTTTTGATGGGTCACGGACACACTGACACCAGGCGCGTAATTGTTCCCGCCCGAACGCTGTGCGCGATCAACTTCTACACATAAAAACGTGAACAAATACCAGCACCTATCGCTGAAGTAGCGAAACAAAGAGAAGTACTTTTTGTATCAGCTATAGAGGTCGGGAAAGTGAAAATGTCGCGCTTTGCCTCGCGTCTCATTTTACCCCGCCTTACCGTACATCCAGACCGAAGGTTTGCCCACTCACGCGGTATCTGTTAAACGTGGTTAGAACAGAAATGTCGCTTCACACCGTGGGTCCCGAACTTTTTCTCTACCAAGAGGCAGGGTATGCGGAATATACACTTATTTGTTTTTTGGCCAGTGCGCCAAGGTAGAAAACAACGTTTCGAAATAATTTACCACTTATAATTTTACAGCATTGGATTATTTCCCGAAATTGGAATACGGATAAAAATTCCCTCTCGAAGTATATGGCGAAACCGAATGGATAGTTAAAAAGGTTGGAGTAGAAGCACTTGAAGCATTGAGGTATGACTGTGAAATACTTATTGCTATAAGCGAACCGCATTAAATTGAAGCAATTTGAAACGCGTGCACAATATGAGATATTTTAGTGGAATCTGCAAGACCATACCCAGGAATTCGGGACATCGCTTTTAGTTCACCGTTTTTCACACCACGTGGCGTACGGACCTTCAACTTTCAAAATTGGCGCGATGACGCATGCCGCGCGGCAGACAAAACGACAATACACATGAAAAAAAGGCAGCACAATATCGACTATCGCCACCGAGAGCGAACCGTGATCGCGGACTGATAAGCGCAAGGCGTACGACGAGCGGTCGGCTGCCTGCTCGATCGTGAATCGGCAGTTATATTGCAACGAATGCGTGCACACAAGTCACTTGTCTTTGCTTGAAAAGGGCGTGCTGCCTGTTGTCATTTTCAACATATTTCGTCCGATTGTATTGTTGTCGGTCCCCATGGGTTTTTTTAGAAACTAAGGACGTCCTTTTGTCGCTGCCGTTTTCGTGATCTTAGAAAGCTAATTTCAAGACAATAATACCAGCCTACGATATGGTAATGACGGTTTGAGGATATGCAGAGACTCGACGTCCCTAATGTTTGTTGGCGTCACTTTACAAATGGTCTTTTTTTTTTTTTTTTTTTGCGCTATAGAGTGAAGGAAACAGGCCGTGCGATATTCACTGCCAGTGACAATCTTTTTCAGGGATCAAAAAGGAGCTAAAATAAAGGCCGCGATTGATTACAGGGACGAGATTGCTCAATGACCTTCTGAATTTAAGCATTCTAAATACGGCGCTTTCATTTAAATAACGCTCTTTACGTTTCTAGAGCACATAAAAAAAGACGTCCGAAATAACGTATTTCATTATGCACATGACATGCTATACAGCTCGTCGGCGCCTCTTTGCTAACTGTTCGTGAAAGCGTAATGAAACCAATTATATTCAGGTATCCGACCACCCACCGCGGTGGTATAGCGATTACAGTGCTCGGGTTCTGACCCGAAAGCCGCGTGTTCGATCCCGGAAGCGGCGGTCGCATTTCAATAGAGGTGAAATGCTAGATATACTGCATACTGTGCGATGTCAGTGCACGTTAAAGAACATCAGCTGGTCGAAATTTCCGGAGTCCTCCACAATGGCGTCCTTCATAATCATAACGTGCTTTTGGGGCGTAAAACACTTGATAATATTTGGATGTACACGACCGTAAAACCACCTCTTTGTTTCGCTGGATCTGCGGTCTGCACAATGGCGTCAGGGTCTTGGTTTTTGACCCGGCTATTTCGGCCCATTTTATTTAGAACGAGGAACGCGTACAAGCGAGTTTAAGTTAGCGCTCGTCTGGTTTCCTTGCCGCTACTTGTGTCATTGTTTCTTTGCTCGTCCTGCTCAAGAACAGCGTGCTTACATTTTTATATGGTAATGTTTCTTAAAAGGTCACTCGCCTGTACCTATTTAATACTTGCATGACGCGCTTATTGATAGGGATTTAAAGCAACCACTCATTGTGCAATTCAGATGTGTGACGCTGGTGCTATTCTACGCTTCTGCCACGGAATATTACATGTGTTAAGGGGGGCACCTCACACTACATGACATTATTTTAGGTTTTTCTTTTCGAAACAGTTTCAAGCACAGTCATGTCCATGTTGTAGAAAACCTGTTTTCCATGCAGAAGTCCTGGGTTCAACTTCCGTATGAGCCGAATGTTCATATTGTTTATTTATTTTTGCCCACAGGCAACGCTTATTTTTGGCTCACAACGAAAGACGCCGACACCAGCTCCGACACCGGATTCTCTGCAAAACGAGCTGTTTAACGCGATCAAGTTAAAACAGATCGCTCTTTTGTGGAATACTAGTTAGCCACCAATGAAATCACAAGTGGCTCCAAAAACGCGTGGTTGGTGCAATATCTATAGTATACCATGCCTTGTTCACATTCGTGACGACTCTAATAAGACAAGTGCTCATTTTTTAAAAGAAAATTTGCGGTTGAGAAAATAATAATAATAATAATAATAATAATAATAATAATAATAATAATAATAATAATAATAATAATAATAATAATAATAATAATAATGTATTATCCTTATAACTTTTTATTATTACTGCTGCTGCTGCTGTTGTTGTTGTAAAGGTGTTTATTGAACGCTGGCGTAGGGGGTTGGCCGGTAGCTTGATCAACGGCTCAAATCAATTGACCTTGAGAGCGAGCGAGCGGCGCCCTCAGGCAATGCGCGGTAGACACAGACCCGCGATGTCACTGGAGAGGGTCACCCACTTATTATTATTATTATTATTATTATTATTATTATTATTATTATTATTATTATTATTATTATTATTATTATTATTATTATTATTATTATTATTTATTATGTGTTCTCCAACCTTTCCCTGAATACTTCAAAGACCAAATTCACGAGTACATCGCGCAAAACATCTATCATGTCTTTTCCATGCTCTGTCTGAATACCGTTTCGTTATGTAAGGTTTATGAGATCAGTGATCTTGGTGTTGTTTTTGATAGCACGTTAAATTTTTCTCCTCACACTAAACGTGCTGCCATGCACGGCCATCGTTCTCTCGGCTGTGTTTGCAGAATCTCTCGAGAATTCAGTTCTCCTACAGCCTTCCACAAATTATACACTGCAATATGCCTTCCTCAACTTGAGTATGCATGTGTGATCTGGAATAGAATTACTAAATCCAGCAGTAACGCCATTGAGCGAGTCCAGAAAAAATTCCCAAGCATTTACAACCATCGTTTTGCTAGAAATGACTCTGGATCTTGTTCTAACACTGCTGGATTATTATCATTGTCATCACTTTACTGCCAACGAAATCGCGCTGACCTGTTATTTCTTTACAAGCTAGTTCACGGTATGATATCCTGCCCTTTACTTCTCAGTTGCATTAATTTTCGAATTCCTTGTAAGTTAACCAGGGAGAATCGACCATTTCATGTACCTGCCAGCTTCTTCCAACACTCTACCGTTCGGAGAATACGAAGTCTCTATAATGTCAACTTTCTTGATTTTGATGTTTTTCATTGTCCACAGTCATTGTTTTGATCCGAGCTTTGCGCTGTCTTAACATAGTTTTGCACATTATACAAATTTTCCCTTTTTCTGTCTTTCAGGAAGCCTTCTGCATAGTTGTGTGTATTCCACATTATTTTTCACTCCCATTCGATGATTCTCGTGTTGCCTTTTTGTTGTTCCCCCCTTTGCGTTGATTTATTTTTGTCTCTGCGTTTTCGCTCTTTTTTATTTGATGTCTTTTTCTGAAGGCTGTCTGTATTGTGTTTTTTTTTATTTCTGCATGCGCCTGCACTAAGACCTTATGGTTGTTCCCGGGCACATTAAATAAATGATTTATTATTATTATTATTATTATTATTATTATTATTATTATTATTATTATTATTATTATTATTATTATTATTATTATTATTATTATTATTATTATTATTATTATTAATCACCAATGAACCACAATCTTGCTTTGAAAAAAGTGAGTACTTGTCTTATCAGAGGCGTCACTGATGTGAACGAGGCATGATGCTGTAGTTATTACACCAACCACACGTTTTTGGAGGAGCGCATGATTTCATTGGTGGCTAGGTATTCCACAAAAAGAGCGATCTGTTCTAATGCGACAGCGTCAAAGAGCCCGTTTTGCAGAAAATCCGGTGTCGGCGCTGGTGTTGACGTCGTTCGTCATGAGCGAAAAAATAAGCGTTGCCTGAGGGCGAAAATTCGAGATAGATGCAAATAAATAAACAATATGAATACTCGGCTCGAGCGGAAATCGAACCCAGGACTTCTGCATGGAAAACATGGGTTCTACAATTCAGCCACGCCGGTGCTCGAAACTGTTTCGAAAAAGAAAAACTATAATAATGTAGTGCCAGGAGCCCCCTTAACACATGTAATATTGCGTGGCAGAAGCGTAGAATCGCACCAGCGTCAGACATTTGAATTGCACATTAAGTTTGTTGCTTTAAAAAACCGACCAATTCCCAAGTGCACAGGCATCAGTAATCATCATTATCAGCAACAATATCAACAAAGTGTGCAGCCGCGCATTCGCGCTTGTAGGCTTAAGGATCTCAAAAGAAAGACTTATGGCTTATATAGAGGGTATTTTGCATGCTGTACTTACAGTAGGCATTGCAGGATAGTTTGAAACAGTAAATATTACCAGTACAGACCTACTTTTCTTTCCGGCAGGGTCGTGGTGAGCGCCGAGAAGTTAAGCGAGGCTGGCAATTCAGAAGGCGATGCGAACGGGGCTCGATTGCGCTTTCTCCTCTTCATGGCGAAGCTCAAACGCACTTAATGTTCTTTTAATTGGTTAATCGCGTGCTATAAAGAAGCTCGTTGATAGGTGTACGCCAATCTTAAGAAATTTTACGTTGAAACAAAGATTTTATTCATATCGTATGGCTGACATGTTCTACTGACATGTGTTGTCCAGCAGAAATTCCGCATTTCTTCATTGATGAACTAGCTGTTGCTCTACGTGATTTAGCTGAACAAGGCACCATCTCGGCTTTCTCCGCGATGGAAACAATACCGCCTTAGTTTCAAATGAATGAGAACTAACAAAAAATGATGCCGCGGGGAAAGTATAGGGGGATGTTATTAGTGCTAATTATAATGTAAATGTGAAGAATGAAAGTGGATGAAAAGATAAATTGCCGCTCAGGGACCGAACCTGCGACCTTCGAATAACGCGTCCGATGCTCTACCAACTGAGCTACGGCGGCGGTCATCTCCCTCCGTCCACTTTATATGTGCGGCTAAACCTGGGAGTGTTAGTCAGCACCCGCTAGTAGCCATGATCGACGTCGAGTGTGGAACAGTATTTTTCTGCCTGTTGGCGTCACATGCTTGCCAGTCTTACTACGAGCTGGCAGCTGAGGCAATATTCCCTCGCATACTACCTGAAGGGCATCCAGTCTGCCGGAACGAGACCCACTCGCTATGCATGCAGGAAAGAAGTGGAAATTTTAGAGGGCCCCTCACCAGGTTTGACGATTTTGAGCTGACGAGTGGAATGCGTACGCTGGGCGTTCACAATCACGTCTGCAAAATTTGCAACGCAACGCGCCGCGGAAATAGGTCAACTTTCAAGCTGAACGCTCCCTGCCCTTCTTCTCGCGGGCGCGCGCCCAGAGAATGAGGGGGGATGACGTACACGGTGGAGTAGCCCTATGTAGACGGTAGTGCTGTGACATCGCTCCTCCATGTAGACGACTGTGCTTTGACGTCGCCAGCACTAGCACGTGACACCGCGATAATTATTTGAAACGAGTGTAGTTTATGCAATTTGTAGCTTGAATAGACGAATAAAACTTGAGAGCAGTAATAAAACACACAAACAGAATGTTTGTGTTTTCTTTTTCATTTTTTCTGCGAATCGTAGCGAGATGCGAGACTAATGCACCTCCGTTCCGCATGCGTTCGTGTTCTCGCGCTTAGCGCATCGTGCAGATGCCACCCTTACAACGAAACTAATTTTCTATCGCGTTCCAGAGCTCATAAGGCTCATTTATCCTCCCGCGTCATGTTCATGCGGCGCACCGCTTGCTCGCGTCCGTACAAATGTCGCAGATTTCATGCTCAGTAATAGGTTGAAAGCCAAGCGATCCGCGAGGCGCATTCGGCATAGCTTGCATAGACGAACCGCATAGAACGCCGCCACAGTACCGCTTGCGTCTCGGCGGCTATAGGGCTGGTTCGATCAGGTGGTGCGCTCGTGACATTGTGTGCGCAGGACGTGTTTATGCGTATGCGTCATGTGATCTCCTCCCGCTCACGCGCCGAAGGGGAGCTGGGGAAGGGATTTGGCTTACGAAGGCTACACGGGGCGAGCGCCGAGGTTTTCAAGCTCGCCTCCTCGCATCATAAGTTTCGAACCGCCTCAAAACATCGGTTTCTCAGCTCTCTCCTCTCTCTCTCTTCTAACAGACCGATTAAAAAAATTATTCTGGCATAATGCTCTTTATAGGGCGCGCAAGAACTTCCAGTGTCTAACTAAAATTCGTTATGTCACCTGGTGAGGGGCCCTTTTTAAGGGCTCGTTTTTCCTTGGGTTAGACACAATATTATTGGGAGCTAACAGACACAATGCCAAGGAATATAATAATAATATCTGGGGTTTTACGTCCCAAAACCACGATATGATTATGAGAGACGCCGTAGTGGAGGGCTCCCGGAAATTTTGACCATCTGGTGTTCTTTAACGTGCACTGACATCGCACAGTACACACGGGCCTCTACCATCTCGAATAATGCCAAGGAAAATATCTGGGATGTTACTAGTAATAAATGTAACGCAAATGTGAAGAAAGAAAAAGTGGGATGAAAAGATACCTTGCCGTGGGCAGGGACCGAACCTGTATGACCTTCGAATAACCCATCCGATTTTAAGAAAGGGAAAATAGACAACCACCCGTTTGTAGCGCGAAGCCACAAGAAAATCTATACGGATTTCTCAGAAAGAAAAGCTTCTTAGTTGCAGAAAAATTCGTCCTGGTCCGGGGTTCGAACCCCGGGACCAACACCTTTCAGGGCGGTCTTTACCAATTGAGCAAACCAGGAAGCTAGCAATTGGCAGCGCGAGAGCGAATTCATCGACAACTCGAAGCACATGGACACAAGTACTCTCATTTTCAATTACTTGTGTCCATGTGCTTCGAGTTGTCGATGAATCGCCGCTTTCATCCTACCCTTGCGCAATTAGAAGTGCTCGTCTATTTCATAGGTAAATAAACTCCCAATTGATTAGCTTCTTTTTTCTCGCAGCGCATGAAGCTTTCGAGGAGCTTCTCCGAGCAATACACACAAGTTAAAAGGTCAACGAACACTTATAATTCCACAACCAAAAACAATTGTTGCATGGGACAACTGGCCGTGCGGTGATTCGACAAGATAGATTATTTTCGCAGCCTATCGCGTTTACACTCATTCCATGTGTTACACCTCCGCCTTCAGCTACGTTCGACGCCACGCAAAAATAGTCGTCCGCCGAGACATTGATCTCATGCAGAAGACGAAGTGGAAACCGCTACACGGACCCACATAACGAAACGGCAACCTGCATTCCCACGCGTTTTAGATTTTCCATTCAGAAGCTATCCATTTGCCATTCCGAGGCTCACAAGAACATCGTGATAAGCACATAGCCTAAATATAGTGGACCTGCTTGTGGATTAATCTAGGCGCATACGGGCCATCCGGCTGCCTCCACCGTCGTTCTTAATTTTCTGCACAACACGAGTGTGTTTCTCCACAATGACAGTAAGTCTCCCTCAACCTACACCACGTCTACGATTACCATCTGCTGTCCAGTAGTTCAGTCTATATCGCAAGAATAGCAGCGGCGGCACCAAATAATTCCACTCCTTGACTCGAGCGAAGCGTGACAGTGCTTGATCGCCGAGAGTGCTTCGACCAGCGCCTTCCAACAAGAAGGCGTCGTTCAGACAGAGCGAATAGCAAGCAACCTGATCGCGGATGCAGGTCAGAGGTATGCATTTCAAAGCCACTACTGGCTTCTCAGTCCCCTCCGACAACGAATAACTCTGCGCTTCACACGGGCAGCAGGCAATTTTAAAATCCGAGGCAACAAATTGAAGAAAAGCGCGCCTTTAGTCTCAGCGCACTAATTGGACATATGACGGCGCTTCATATGAAAATTCTTATTATACGTGAGGCCATGAAAGGCGTGCTCCGCGAAGGGGGCGGGAGGTAGGCGGCTGCACCCCCCCCCTAAGCACAGTCATTTTAAAGGGCACGCAAAATTCAGCCCCTTACCTTTCCTGAGTCGCCTTTCACATCAGGTTTTAGTGCGCAGGGGTAATGGCCTACGCATGGCGTTTTGAAAGTTATGGCGAATGGCGACCGAATTAGGCACCCCTGATGTCAGTTGGAAACAGCTGTTTACCCCGTAAATAACCGGTAAAGTTGTATCTGATGGCAGGCCTTTTTGAGATGCACGTCATCGCTACTCTTTAATTTCTTTGTCGTTGGTTTCTTCGAGACTCGAAGGCGACCGGGGGGGGGGGGGGGGCACTGCAACACAAACTGCCCCCAACCCCCCCACTATGGAGGAAAATCCTATTGCACGCCTATGCGTGAGGCGTTTATTTTCTGGCATTATGGAGCATGAGTCCACTTCTACGTTTCCTGAGCACGGGCACAGACGGACAGGGTGTGACGAAAGTGAGCTTTTTTAGGTGGGAAATACTGCACAGAAGCGCCCCGAACAAATCTTAAAAGTGTACCGTAACACTGCGGGTACCCCATCAGCGCATTCATTGGCGTTGCCTTTGAAGAGGCTCGAAACCCAATCATGACAGCATGACAACGACGTCGCAATGGACACAAGCATACCTTTACGGCCCCGAGCGCGTAAAGCATGCAGTAAATTCATTTGCGCAGACGTCTGAGAGCCACGGCGTGTCCACAGCAAGTTAAAGGCGCGATATTCATCTCTACGCAGTCGAAAAAATACAGACAAGTATACGGTGTCTAGCGAAATGTGGGCGCAAGCATGATGCATCACTTCCTGGAGCACTGCCTTCTCGCTGCACGCTCCGCGATGATAGTAAAATTCGAAGAGCGAATGGTGCGGGAACATGACGCATGAACTCCATTCCCTCGCTTTCTTATAAGGAGAGAAAAAAAGGGAGAGGGAAGCACCCCCCTCCCCACGTGCCCGCGCTCGACCCCAGTGTGCTGCCGAGGCGAGATTACGATGGCAGCGCCCCTGACATTAGCGAGCTGCTGCTCCACGCGGCCGGTCGCTGCGGCCTGGGAACTTTTGACCAACACTGTACATTATAATAATATCGTCGAATAATTTACTGATTATCCATCTACCCGCACTTCATGATTGCCTACATCTATCACTGATAAAGTCTAATCATCACCTCTTAAATACCCTTCTCTTGACACTTTAATAGGTAGGTTGAACAGATTTTCTCACCGAAAATCATTCCTGATTACTAATTATCGATAGCTATCACTAAGAACAATTCCATGCTGTTACCTGTCTCGGATCGCAATTTCATACATTGAATACCGTATATAGATCCTTGTGAGTTAAAACCTTCTATTCTACGCTTAAAATCGGTGAATTCGTTATTACAAGTGATTACTTATATCGACAGGGTGCGAATGTGCATTAATACTGCTGAGTAAGTCTCAGTTGCTGTGAGTTCTGGGGAGGTCATAGTAACTTTTAATAATTATCCATACTAATTAAACTAAAATACCTAAAATAAATTAGCTTTGACACTCACTACTGCTATTTACTTACATGCGACGATGATCTAGTATAACTTGTACATATTGCAGTGCGATCTATAAATATGTATATATTATGCAGGTCCATTTATACTGACCGCTTTCACCCATAAGTTGTAAATAAATTGTTATGTTCATCAGTACCTTTAATTACTTATACTCAATGGAGGAAACTTCATATCAGTATCAATGTGTGTTGTTCATTCTTTTCTTTGAACAGCGAAGCCATATTCTCATTTTTGGTTATTTACTTTAATTAACCAAATACTTGTCATGGATAATTATGAACTTAAGATCTCCATAGTATTCATACCCGGCCTAGGTTGAGCAGCTTCAACAAAAACAACCTTATATAAAAAAGCTGTGAAATTTTGTCGCATTCTGGGGCAGCGGCAAAGCACTATAAAGCGCTTTCCCCCTATCAGGTGGTTTCACCTGCAATGCACCTTTTTACAAAAGTGCCCGTCGAACCTCAGAAACTTCGTCAACGTCAGCCAAATTTCACAGATACAAACATTGAGTCATGGACATTATCCAATTTCAGTGATTTAAGCGGGTGAAGGCGCATTGTTCTTATATAAATTTCTAAACTCTCTCCTATGGAGTTTTACATAGCACATAAAAGTGGTCCTCGAACCCAGAATTTTTATGGGAATAAAGCGAAATTGCTTGCATTGTGAGATAATGGCGCCCAGATTATATACACGGAGGTGATTTAAGTGTATATTGTGGCGTTGAACTGTAATTAATGTTTAAAAGTGGTTTCCCATTGAGTGACGCTGCAACTCGGCAGCTGCACGAAGCGATGGCGCTAGTTGTCGATGTCCAGAATTCCTGGACATGCAGGTCTTAGTGTGGAATGCTTTGTCTGCTTAGGAAATGCCTGTACAAACACGAAAATATTATATGGTGAACTGTTTATCCATCGGGCTTTTGACAAGATATCCGAAGGAGTTCAAATCCTGGCGTCAAAAGTATTTGCTAGCCGTATAATATACACGCCGAAAACAATAAATAGAACAGCAAGAAATCCATGGGAGTAGTCCCTTCGATTTCTTCTTGATGCCTTTCATGTTTCCCCAGGTGTTTTACCTGAAAGGTTTACAATGCTCCCATAGGCGTGCGAAGGGAATTTCATTAAGGTGAGCAAAATATAACCCCCCCCCCCCCCCCAAAAAAAACACACACACACACACACACACACACCATTTTCTGTGCTGGTCGTGCCCGATAGAAAAACAAGCTTCATGTCACAATGAAAAATGAAGCGGCGATGTGCTTCTCAAAAACGCCCTGACCCTGGTCCTCCGGTTTCGTGGGCCAAACGTGGGGAGTTAACAGTTCTTGGCTTGCAACAGCAGGGGCCCGCTATTTCGTCAAAAACCTTCATGGCAATAACTCTGCAGTTTAAGCATTGTGGGGGCAGGAAAAGCGCAGGGCGGACCTGCCGACCCCCGTTAGATAATTAGGACGTCGACCGCCCTCACTCCCCCCACCCCCACCTCTCCCAACCTTGCAGCGCTATAAATGCACCGACAAGCCTACTTCAACGCCTTCCTCACTGCGGATATTTGTTTTTCACAGTTTTGTCAATCTGGCACGCAGACTCACACCGCAGTCGTCATTCGTATTTGCACGTGACGCCACTCGCGCTTGGGTGTTTTCACTTGTGTAAAAAAGGGTGACATCATCAGTTTACTTAACGTATTAAATTATTTAACTGGTCTGAATGGCCACGCGGAAGCTAAAAAAGAAGCTACCAACATTAAAATTTCACTTTTCTTTAGTTAACCTAGGATTAATGATCTGAACATGGAGATAGCTAGTATTACATTTAAATACGAATGGTATTCTTCGAATAGCCGGGCGTGCCAGTCCAGTTTCAATGGAGGCGATATGCGCAGAGGCCCGGGCGCTGTGCGATGTCAGCGCACGTCAAAGAACAACAGATGGTCGATATTTGCGGAGCCCTCCATTACGGCGCCCCTCATTATGATAGCGTGGTTTTGGGAAGTAAAACCCTACATATTGTTATTATTATTATTGTTATTATTATTATTATTATTATTATTATTATTATTATTATTATTATTATTATTATTATTATTATTATTATTATTTGAATAGCAAGCAGTTTCACCGGCTATAGAAAATCTTTCAACGCCTAGACGAGTGACTCTGAATCCGCGCCCCAGCCACTAGATTCGACGCGCTTTCAGAATCGCGATAGGCCCGTGCAGAGGATGGGGAGGAAGGGGGGGGGCTGCACGTTTGGCTACTGTTTTTCATGTACAGCCGACTGGGGTTCACAGCATATTTGGCCCGGTGCCAACTGTGCTAGGACAGCACGCTATTACGCTGCGTATACGTGGGTGGGAAGAAATGCTGCCCATGCGCGCTATGGAAACGAAGCGTATACCCGCCTTTTTGCACGCAACTCAAGCATTACTAAAACCACCCGCAAGCAAGCAAGCACGCACGCACACTCAAGAACGAAAGCGAGCCAATGCGAGGGGAACATTCGAGAACGAATACCAGACCCTCATCTTTTCCAGGGTGGTTATCAGCTAACCCCCGTATTCTAGAACGTCCCTTCACTCAACACTCCACCTTCACTTGAGAAAGTAGATGGAAACGCCGCCTCTAGGCAGAACAAGTCACTGCATATCAGCTATAATGCAGCGATTCTTGAGAAGCGCGGCGTCATTTTCAGTCGAGCAACGGCGCTGTGCTCAACTAGGTCAAGTGAAGGACGAAATTCGAGTCAAGGCTTGTTTGTGAATACGAGGGTAAGCCTCCACTCAGCGCCACCTGCATCGTTCCCGCCACAGCTTCGCCTTCGCTCTCCTTCTCTCTACCCACCTTCATCCTCTCTCCGTCGCTACCCTTTTTCTACGAGGGAGGGCTCAACTCACTGCACTAGGCGTCGCTGTTTACCCATGCGCTCCCTCTTCTCAGTCATCGATCTCGCAGCAGGGCTCGAAATTCAGGATGATTGACCGTCAAGGATTTACCTCGGCCTTAAGCAGCTCCACTGTTAAAACAATATGTTTTCAAGCCTGCAATTTCTTTCCTAAAATGTTGAAATGAAATTACACTTCAGTAAGGTGTGATGATGGGGATCCGTCGACCTGAGGCGACAAGCTAATTCTGCAGAAAACATCGGGAACGCAAATGAGCATCCTCAGAGACTAGGACGTACTCATTTGTTCGGTAATAGAACTACCTGACTATGCTTTTTCAGAAGCATACGCTTCAGGGCGTGTTCGTGGTCGAACGCCAGCTGCTGCAGGTTTTTGAGATGGGCATGTTGTGTGCCCGTATCACTGCAACAGACATGGTGATTAGCACAGCATAAAGTACCAAAATACAACATAAAGAGCGTAAACTACCAAAATACAACATAAAGAGCGTAAACTACCAAAATACAACATGAAATGGTGGCTAATTGTGCCGGTACTGCAATTGGTGCATACCGTCGTGTGACCATTGCTTTTTAATGTCCAATAGGTTTCATGAAACGCATACGTCGATTACCGTGCATCGACAAAATTCACACTTAAAGCGTGATCTAACGAAACACGATGTTACGCACTTATCTAACGGAGAAACTTTTATTTCCCCGCCAGTAGGCTACCTACAGACCGAATTTACAGTAGTAAATCCGATATAACAAAATTTTTGTGAAAAAAAAAGTGGGCAAAAATGCGGATGTCTTTCAGATTTTGACACACATGGATTTTCCTTCGGGCGTGAGCTTTAACGATATCACGTTGAAATATTTGGTCGCCCTAGTGACGACTCTAGATTGATTTCCACGAGGCTACCCCCTGCGCCTATATATGCACGGAACAGCAGACTTAGCCGTCGATAGCGCTTTTTCGTGTCAAATGGCACAAGGGGAGGCGGTGGTTTTTTGTCCTTTGTAATGCTTCCAGGAAACAGGGTAGTTGCTTTCGCTATTGAATAAGTTGTGGCGGCAGGTGGCACTCATCGCCTGCTCGCACCTTTCTCACTCGCCCTGTTCGCTCAATCGCTTCGTTTGATTCTTCCCGTCTCTGCATTTCGGCAGCCTGCCACAGCTTTAATTGATCTTCTATGGCCTGCATCACACGCGCAGATGGCAGGCTCCATGTCCGGACCACCCTCGCGCACTTTTCAAACGCACAGGCGTGGATTATCGGCGGTCCACCACAGTCGCGTAGCAGTTATGGTGCTCGGCTGCTGACCCGATGGTCGCGGTTTCGATCCTGGCCACTGCGTGTTTGCATTTTCATGGAAGGGAGATGCTTGAGGCCCGTGCACTGTGCGATGTCAGTGCTCTTTAAAGAACGCCATATGGTGAAAATTTTCAGAGCCGTCCACAACGGCATCTCTCATAATCATATCGAGGTTGTTGGACGTAAAACCCCAGATAACAATAATATTATGATTAGATTGCCGATAATTGAAATACCACCATAGCTTCTGGGTGTCGCTACGTTACAATTTCAGATTCCGAAGCAGCGAATTGTATTTTCCCTGATTTCACAAACTTCCCGATTTAACGACAATGTTTCGTTCAATCGATTTTGCGGCCTGTCTTCTAGCCAGATCCATGGCCTCAAGGGCAGAACCCTCCCACGCCTCTACCAGACGAAAAGAGAGAGATAACATCGACATTCGTCCCACCAAGAAACCCTATGAGCGATGCGCAGATAAAGCCAAAAGGTCTGTTTATTTGACACAGGATGTTATACATTTAACATTAAACGCAATACGCGAATGTTGTGCTCTTCAAAAAAGGTGTTATATGCAGCAATGCATTCAGAGCTGTCATGGAGCCCAAAGTGACACACATGGAATTGCGACGACCACCTTCAAGGCAAAACAAACGGAGGTGAGAATGATGCTTGCGAGCCATTTGCCGCGGTTCATTCCCCCATACGTACAAACATATAATTGACGGTTAAGGATCAATCCGTCCTTTCCGTTATGATAAAGAGTGGTGACAGAATAAGGCGTTGTCGTCAATTGTAGAAAAATCTGTTATGTCGTCATCAGGGTTCATTCGTAAGTGGTTCGTTCGAGCTGGCACGTTTCGTGGTCACGTGCTCCCTCGGTTTCAAACACGCTTGGTACAGAAATGTGCCCGCCTGCAC
>JALIZH010000645.1:0-10858 GCA_030522465.1 Rhipicephalus appendiculatus
CCACCCTGCATGTTAATGTAACCAATTGCGACACGCGCCTTCTCCCTTCTTTACCTTTTTCTGGTTTTTCGCTATATACCTGTCACAGAGTCCCCCTGGTTGTTGTCCTCATTACACGCTACCCTGGACACCGAAGGGCCCGCGTGCCCCCCAAAAAAGCTACTGCGCGTCCTGCAAGTCGCCAACCCACCTCATGACCAAGCCTCCTATTGAAGTGTATTCCGTCTCTTCGAAAACCACCCCACCTGTGCACCTCTCTGTTTATTTCCACTACCTCGATGCCCTTCTCTCGACTCATCCGCCATATCTCTTTGTTTGCGTCGACAACCGCTCTTTGCAGGTTGCCGTCACGCACCGGTACCTCCGGTATTGTGCATACCACTATCTGCACCTGAGGGGAAATGGCGCGCATGTCGTCGACCCCTTTCGCCAATGTGGTCGCTAGTTCGGCTGATTCTTCATTCAAGACGTCGTTTACACCTCCCGCAATTATCACGAGGTTACGTCCATTAGCTTTAGTTGCGAGTTCTGCGCTAGCTTGTCTCATCACTGATCCCAGCCTACGTCCCGGGAACGTCCCTATTAAAACTCGTTTGTGTAAGCTATACAGCCAGCGCCACCTGGGCAGCGCCGGTTGAGGCATCGGTGGAGAGCGTCAGTGCAGGCGGCGCGGTCTTCACACTTCCCTATTCTAGCCACTGTAGCCATATTGCCCCAGCGTAATGATGATGATAGTTTTAGCAGCGCCATCTCTAGGTCGGATACTTTAGTTCACAACGCCACCGCTACCCTTATTTGTGTTGCACTGTCAAAGGTACAGTTTCCCTTCTCTACATAGTAGTATGGATGGATGGACGCTATGAGCGTCCCCTTTATAACGGGGCGGTGACATGTCTGCCACCAGGCTCGAAAAAAAAACTTTCTTTTTTATGTTGGCCTAATGCCTTATCTACAATGATTAAATCTATGTTATTATAGCAAAGAAAAATATAAATTCACGGGCCATCTCTCTGCCTCTTAAGGCAGAATGACCTTATTTTTTCCATTCTTCATTTTTGTCATTTATCTCTACTTTTCTGCCACCAATACTCTAACCGTCTCTTACTTATTTCTATCGCGGACGTGTTCAGCTTTCCGTTGTTGTCCCTAAAACCCAAGGCTTCAGGTAGACTCGCGCCCACACGTATATCTGGGTGGATATTGCCACGCGCGTTTCTTATTTTCGCGCTTGCTGTATTCGGTTTTCGCCCACGAAGACTGTCAGTAACGCTCGGCGTAGACCACGCCTTAGTGTTCGAGAAGCTTCGCGATTATTGTAGATCGTTTTGTTAAGATTGCGCGCGAGACGCGACCACTCGAGATTATTCCAGAGCTTGCGCGATGACCAGTGATAAGGCTAGAATGTTCGACGCGTGATGCATAAAAGCCGGCGCGCTCCAACGATGTTCAGTTTGATCGACGGCCGACGCTCTGTTCGCCGCTATCAGTACCAGCGTTTATTGCTGTAATCTCACCTTCCGTTTACCGGCCACAAGTTCGGCCCAAATAAAGTGTTTCATCTTGGACTACTGCCTACTGCCTTCGTCAACGTCACGACCACGTGACATCTGGTGGAGGTGCTGGTTCCTTGATGTTGCGGACTCCCACGAAAAGCCGGGACCCAAGCCCACAGCGTGAAGAAGACATCGAAGATCCCGTGCAACAGCGAGCTAGCCGTAGGCTACAAGGCTTGCCACCTGCATACGGCCTCCTACCTGAGAAAACAAAAACTACGGCTACGAACACAACAGCGACAATGGCCACCGCTGTGTCACCCGCGACAGTCGTGATGCAGCAACCCAGGGAGCCACCGACCTTTCACGGATCAACGAGCGAAGACCCCGAAAGCTGGCTGGAGACGTACGAACGAGTGGCGACGTTCAACAACTGGGACTCCGACGAAAAGCTGCGCCGCGCCTACTTCTACCTAGAAGACGCAGCGAGGACGTGGTTCGAGAACCGAGAACGAGCATTACAAACTTGGGATCTCTTCCGAACGACGTTCCTAAGTACGTTCACCAGCGTCGTCCGCAAGGAACGGGCCGCTTCTTTGCTGGAGACCCGGGTGCAGCTACCAAACGAAAACGTCACCATCTTCACGGAAGAGATGACTCGACTTTTCCGCCTGGCCGACGCTGAGATGTCTGAAGACAAAAAGGTCCGTCTCCTCATGCGGGGTGTTAAACAGGAACTGTTCGCAGGGCTTGTACGCAACCCGCCCACGACGGTTGCTGAATTCCTCACCGAGGCTACAACGATTGAAAGGACACTTGACATGCGGACGAGACAATATAATCGCTCTCCACTGTCTGCAGCATATTCCGAAGTGCACTCCCTGGCAACCGACGACTTGCGTGAAACCATACGAGCGATTGTGCGGGAGGAGCTGCGCAAGTTGTTACCTTCGCCGCAACCTCAAGTGAATTCGATCACCGACATTGTCCGCGAAGAAGTTCGTCAATCGCTTGGAATTGCCGAAGCACCGCAGTCTCAGCCGGCAACCATGAGCTATGCTGCTGCAGCCCGACGCGACGTCCCCCCTCCACGCCCACGTCAAGAGGCCGCACCACCGCATTTCCGCCGCCAGACACCGTCGTCGCCGACGACATACCGCCCACCTGCCGGCCAGCGCTACCCTCAGAGGAAGACCGACGTGTGGCGCGCCCCGGACCACCGCCCACTATGCTACCACTGCGGTGAAGCCGGGCACACGTACCGCCGCTGCCAGTACCGGGAGATGGGACTACGAGGTTTCGCCGTGAACGCGCCGCGTCCGCAGCCTGGCGAACGACCTCGTGACATCGCCGACTACCTCACAGGAGCGCAGTGGACACCACGACGACCTTCCCGTTCTCCGTCGCCCGGCCGCTACATGTCACCGCACCGCCGGCAGTACACTGGCCCAAACCGGGGCCGGTCATCTAGCCCGTACCCGGGAAACTAAGGGCAGCAACCGATGGAGGTGCGGTTGCTGTTCGACGAAATGCCGAAGATCCTCCGCGGCCGCCGCCGACGACAACGCGACGAGACCTGCGCAACACGATGCGAAGCAGACGAAGCCCTGCCGACGAAACCTCGCGGACCGAAGAAAACCTGACGACGCAGCATGGAAGCACCGCAACAAATCGACGCAGCCGTGATCCAACGCCGCGACATAACCGCAACGCAAGGCGACGCACTAGCGACCTCGACGTTCTCATCGACGGCCACAACGTCACCGCTCTCGTCGACACTGGGGCCGACTATTCCGTCGTCAGTGGGCCATTCGCCACCAAGCTGAAGAAAGTAAAGACCGCTTGGAGTGGACCCGAGATCCGGACAGCTGGAGGCCACCTGATAACGCCGATTGGAGTCTGCACGGCGAGAGTCACCATCAATAACCGGACTTATCCTGCGAGCTTTGTAATCCTACAAAACTGCTCCAGGGATGTTATACTTGGAATGGACTTCCTAAGTGACCACGGCGCCGTCATCGACCTGAGGTCTGAATCGATAACCCTAACCTCAGACAAAGCGCTCCCGCTCCACTCAACTCCAGGGAACCATGCATTGACTGTGGTAGAAGAGCAGGTGACCGTTCCGCCGCGCTCCAGCGTCATTATCTCCGTCGGCACCGAAAAACCTGCGAACCTCGAAGGCGTCATCGAGGGCGATCATCACCTACTCCTGAACCGTCACATTTGCGTCGCAAGAGGCATCGCCGAATTGCGTGATGGCAAAGCAAAGGTACTGCTCACAAACTTCAGCCACGAATATAGGCACCTTAACATTGGCACGACGGTCGCCCACATCGAGAAATTCGTAGACACCAGCAATGCTTTCGCTCTCTCCGATGCTACCGAACTTGCTTCGACGAATCGAGGTCCCGGAATAGATTTCGACGTCAACCCGAGGCTCCCGAAGCACAAGCAAGACAAGCTCAAAAGCCTGCTCCTGCAATTTAAGGACTGCTTCTCGTCGTCGTCAAGAATTCGACAGACCCCAGTCGCGAAACATCGTATCATAACAGAAGAAAGCGCCCGACCAATCCGTCAGAGCCCGTATCGAGTTTCTACGCGAGAACGAGAAGCCGTAAAGAAACAAGTCGACGAAATGCTTCGCGACGACATCATCCAGCCGTCGAAGAGTCCCTGGGCGTCTCCCGTGGTGTTGGTGAAGAAGAAGGACGGAACCCTTCGTTTCTGCGTCGACTATCGTCGCCTGAACAAGATCACGAAGAAGGACGTGTATCCCCTCCCACGTATAGACGACGCCCTGGATCGACTTCACAACGTGAAGTACTTTTCCTCGATGGACCTGAAGACAGGCTACTGGCAGATCGAAGTCGATGAGAGAGACCGAGAAAAGACGGCCTTTATAACACCAGACGGCCTGTTCGAGTTCAAGGTCATGCCTTTCGGTCTTTGCTCGGCCCCCGCGACCTTCCAACGCGTTATGGATACTGTACTGGCCGGCTTGAAGTGGCAGACTTGCCTTGTGTACTTGGACGACGTCGTTGTGTTTTCCGCAAACTTCGACGAACACCTTCGGCGCCTTGAAGCAGTACTTCAAGCAATCAAGACCTCCGGACTCACACTCAAGCCAGAAAAGTGCCGTTTCGCGTACGAAGAACTTTTGTTCTTGGGCCACGTGATAAGTAAGTCCGGAGTACGCCCTGATCCGCAGAAGACAACCGCCATCGCTACATTCCCGCCACCCGCCGACAAGAAGGCCGTGCGTCGATTTCTTGGCCTGTGCGCCTATTACAGGCGATTTGTCAAAAACTTCGCCCGCATCGCCGAGCCACTCACTAACCTCACCAGGGCCGACGTCGAGTTTAAGTGGGAAACGCCTCAGGAGGAAGCATTTCAAGACCTAAAACGACGCCTGCAAACGCCTCCGTTACTTGCGCATTTCGACGACCACGCCGAAACAGAAGTGCACACCGACGCAAGCAGCGTGGGACTCGGCGCCGTCCTTGTGCAGAGGACGGATGGACTGGAAAGGGTGATCAGTTATGCTAGCCGGTCGCTATCCAAGGCAGAGGCCAACTACTCCACAACAGAAAAGGAGTGCCTTGCCATCATCTGGGCTACATCAAAGTTTCGCCCCTACCTTTACGGCAGGCCCTTCAAAGTTGTGAGCGACCACCACGCCTTGTGTTGGCTAGCTAACTTGAAAGACCCTTCGGGTCGCCTCGCACGGTGGAGCCTGAGACTTCAAGAATTCGACATTACCGTCGTTTACAAGTCCGGGAGAAAACACTCCGACGCCGACTGCCTATCCCGTGCCCCCGTCGACCCACCGCCGCAGGACGACCAGGATGATGACTGCTTCCTGGGAACCATAAGTGCCGACGGCTTCGCCGAGCGACAGCGAGCGGACCCAGAACTAAGGGGCCTTATGGAATACCTCGAGGGCAAGAGCACCACTGTTCCGAAGGTATTCAAGAGAGGACTGGCGTCGTTCTTCCTGCGAAACGGAGTCCTCCTAAAGAAGAACTTCTCACCCCTTCGAGCCGAACACCTCCTCGTGGTTCCTTCAGCAGTGAGGCCAGAAGTCCTCCTGGCCCTACACGACGACCCGACGGCTGGACACCTCGGTATTTCCCGCACGCTGGCAAGGATACAAGAGAAGTACTACTGGCCACGCCTTGCCGCCGACGTCACTCGTTACGTCAGGACATGTCGAGACTGTCAGCGACGCAAGACACCGCCGACAAGACCAGCAGGCTTTCTTCAGCCGATCGAACCACCTCACCGCCCGTTCCAGCAAATCGGTATGGACCTACTGGGGCCGTTTCCTACGTCGACTTGCGGGAATAAATGGATCGTCGTAGCTACCGACTACCTCACCCGCTACGCCGAAACAAGGGCCCTACCTAGAGGCAGTGCCGCCGAGGTAGCGAAATTCTTTGTTGAAGACATTGTCCTGCGTCATGGCGCCCCAGAGGTTCTTATCACAGACAGAGGTACGGCCTTTACTGCAGAGCTAACTCAGGCCATTTTGAGATACAGCCAAACAAGCCACCGCCGCACCACCGCCTATCACCCACAGACCAACGGCCTCACCGAGCGTCTAAACAAGACCATCGCCGACATGCTGGCCATGTACGTCGACGTCGAGCACAAGACATGGGATGCCATCCTTCCGTTCGTGACCTTCGCATACAACACGGCTGTGCAAGAAACGACGCAGCTGTCGCCGTACAAGTTGGTCTACGGACGGAGCCCATCAACGACGCTTGACGCCATGTTACCAAACGTCACCGACGAGGAAAACATCGACGTCACCACCTACCTACAACGCGCCGAAGAAGCCCGACAACTCGCCCGCCTACGTATCAAGAATCAGCAGGCGACTGATAGCCGCCACTACAACCTTCGCCGACGCTTCGTGGAATACGAGCCCGGCGACCGCGTTTGGGTGTGGACACCGATACGCCGACGTGGACTTTGTGAAAAACTTCTTCGGCGATACTTCGGGCCATACAAAGTGCTTCGACGTCTAGGCGCTCTGGACTACGAGGTTGTCCCAGACGGCATTACGAACTCTCAACGGCGCCGTGCGCGACCTGAAGTGGTCCATGTCGTACGTCTCAAGCCGTACTACACGCGTTAGCGAACCTGAGGACTGTACCTATTGCTTTATTATTGTACTTTCTTGCTTCATTGTTGCTGTTTATTGTTGCATGCATTTTTCTCCCCGTGTTCCGTTTTAAGCATCGGGACGATGCTTTTTCAGAGGGGGGCATTGCCACGCGCGTTTCTTATTTTCGCGCTTGCTGTATTCGGTTTTCGCCCACGAAGACTGTCAGTAACGCTCGGCGTAGACCACGCCTTAGTGTTCGAGAAGCTTCGCGATTATTGTAGATCGTTTTGTTAAGATTGCGCGCGAGACGCGACCACTCGAGATTATTCCAGAGCTTGCGCGATGACCAGTGATAAGGCTAGAATGTTCGACGCGTGATGCATAAAAGCCGGCGCGCTCCAACGATGTTCAGTTTGATCGACGGCCGACGCTCTGTTCGCCGCTATCAGTACCAGCGTTTATTGCTGTAATCTCACCTTCCGTTTACCGGCCACAAGTTCGGCCCAAATAAAGTGTTTCATCTTGGACTACTGCCTACTGCCTTCGTCAACGTCACGACCACGTGACAATATTGCCACATTCAATCAGTACATGTTCCATCGTTTCCTTAGTTCCCCCACAGCATGTACATTGTTCTTCTTCGTTACAGAATCTCGCTTTATAGCTACGCGTTCTAAGGCAACCCCACCTTGCTTCAAACAGTAAAGCGCTTCCCCTTGAATTATCATAAAACCTCTCCCTCCTTATTTCGTTTTTTTCCCTTTCGGTAGTCACTGAGAGCCGGCTTCTTTTCCATCGCTGTCATCCAATAAGTCCTCTCCGCCTCTCTGACTTTTCGCTTAATGCTCCTTGTTGCCATGTCGCCCACACTGCTAGCCGTATATTTACTGGTGAGCCTCCTAGTTCTTTTTCTCCACTGCGTGTCGACGCTTTTTCGATACAAATACCTGAAAACCTCCCCTGCCCATCTACTCTCCTTCATTTTCCTAAGCCTCTCTTCAAATCAAATTTTGCTCTGAGCTTCCCTCACTTCAAAACCTGTCCATCCCATATCACCCTTTACAGCCTCATTTGTCGTCTTCCCGTGAGCGCCCAACGCGAGGCGTCCCCCAGTCCTTTGATTTACATCCATTCCTGATTGCACCTCTGACTTCATGCACACCACTGAGTTCCCAAATGTAAGCCCCGGAACCATCACACCCTTCCACAGCCCTCGAAGCACCTCGTACCTATTGTATCCCCATAACGCTCTGTGCTTCATGATTGCAGCATTCCTCTTTCCCTTTGTTACCGATGCTTTCTCTTGTACCTCCATATATCTATCCCCCTCATTTACCCACACTCCGAGGTACTTGTACTCGCTTACCCTCGGTATTTCTTGGCCCTGTATTAAGACCGCATGGTGTTCGTAATCATTGAATACCATCAATCCACATTTTGTTGCACTAAAACCTAGTCCTAGAGCCTCGCCTTCCCTTCCGCATATATCTGCCAGCCGCTGTATATCATCTTGACTGTCCGCAAATAAGACAATATCGTCAGCGTAAAATAGACCTGGAAGCTTCCGCTCAACCATCGCGCCGGCCTGTTTGTGTGACAAATTAAATCCAATGTTGCTACCTTCTAGCGCTTTTTCCATCCTCACCATGTACAGCATGAATAACAGCGGGGACAAAGGACATCCCTGTCTCAGCCCCTTGCTAATGTCAACGCTGTCCTTGCTGCTTATTCCTTCCCATTATACACAAACTGTATTTTCTCGGTATATTTCCCTCAAAAGCTGTATACAGTCGTCACCTATGCCCACTTCCTTCAATATATCCCACAAAATTTCCTGATTAACGTTGTCATATGCCCCGGTGATGTCTAGATAAGCTACGTATAAGGGCCTGTTTTCTATTTTTGATATTTCTATACACTGTGTAAGAACAAACAGGTTATCGTCTAACCGCCTGTCGATTCGGAATCCATTCTGGAGTTCTCCCAAAATATCATTTTGCTCTACCCCACGTTTCTATTTTTAATTTTACTGCCTGCATCGCCAACCGGTATAGTACCGACGTAATGGTTAGCGGTCTATACGAGCGAATGTTATCCTTTTCTCCCCTGCCTTTATAGATTAAGTTCATTCTACTTTTTCGCCAACTGTCTGGTATTTCTCTCCTGTAAGCACTTTTCTACGCGGCTTTCAGCAGTGCTTCTTTAGTGCCATGTCCCAGTTCGTTAATGAGGCTGACGGGGAACCCCATCTAAGCCCGGAGTAGTGCGCTTAGGAATTTTTCTTCCTTCGGCCTTCTTCCAATTGAAATTCTCAAGTACTACATCTTCCTCGGTTGTACTCTTCTGCATACTTTTACTCACCGGGGAATCCCCTGGGCGACCTTTTAAACGAATCGGCTGTTACCTTTCGGATGTAACCTAGGCGCTTCATGCCCTTCCAATTGATTTCCTCCTTCATCTACCATATGTTGTTGCACAGACAGACTTCCTACCTAGCGCTTTTAGGTGGCCTGAAAATATCCTAGGCGCGGCCTTCTTCTTTTCGCGAATCTCTGTCATCCAGCGTTCACTTTCGCCTTTAATTTTTGCCTCGACTAATTTCTGCAATAATGGATTTTCGCTCTAAATATATTTTCATACTTCTGGTTGACTTCATCCTGTGGCCGCTTCTCCTTTTTTGCCTGTTCGTGCTGCCGCATGCCTCACGTCGCTTCTCGATCGCATCCCGGATTTCTTTGTTCCACCAACTTTTTGGCTTTCTCTTTCCTTTCCAAGAAATAGTTTTCTTCTCTTTTTCTATTTCTTTCGTGATTACATGTAGTAGCCGCCACTATACTTCCAGTCTTTGCTCTGGCAGTTTGTCTACTTCTTCTCGACTCTTGCGGCTATATTTGTTATTTGTTTCTCATTTAAATACGAGCTGCCAATGTTTGACTTAGGTTCTTATTAGTTTTATATCCCATTTGTAATGTTATGCGTTTATGATCACTACCCAAGCTGTTAATGCCTTCCTCGTCTATTCTCATCTCTTAAGTTTGTCATAGATTCCCTTTCTTGTCATGAGACAATAATCAATGCTCAATTGCCTGTTTAGTAGACTTCCCACGTGATCTGTCCCCCACACTTTTAGGCCCACGTTAACTATTTCAAGACTATGTTGCCTGCAGAGATCTAGCAATAACTTGCCATTGAGTCTGAATATCCGTATTGGTTATCATGTATGTGAGCATTCATGTCCCCAGAAGGATTATTTCGGCATCATGACCAAATTCTTTAATATCGGTGCTTATGCATTTCACTATCTCCAGATTCTTTTCTCTGCAGTTATTCCCCGTCCACAAGTAAGCTACACCTAGCCACGTTTTCTTTTCTTCCACCTACTGTGCCCGAAACCCATAGGTGCTCTGAGCACGTTTGCTTCACTCTGTCCCATTTTGCTCTGCTATGAATTAGCATTCCAACGCCCCCACCTCTCCTTTCTGATATGATCCTGTTGCATCCTTCCCAAATATAATTACTAATATGTGGTGGCTCTTCCAAGTCTCTAAGGTGCGTTTCTGTAACCGCATATACACCTATCTGTTCCTTTGCTTAACTGTCCCTCAATCTCTAACCATTTTCTTGCCTTTTTTTCTGCTGTCCACCCCGCATGTTAATGTAACCAATTGCGACACGCGCCTTCTCCCTTTTTTTACCTTTTCTCTGGTTTTTCGCTATACTACCTGTCACAGAGTCCCCCTGGTTGTTGTCCTCATAGGTGTTCTGTGGTGGCGCCTCTCGCGTGTGACGTCAGGGAGAGGACTTCCGGAGCGTGCCGCGCGCGTTCGCTGTGAAGAAGCTGCTCGACGCTGCCAGCCTGTCTATCGCGCTCGAGTTATTGAAACATTGGTGGGCGAGTGGATAAAGCAATTTGTACTGAATGTTCACAAAATGCCCATCGAAATCGAGCGGAGGCCGTTAGAGCACGTTTTGTGTCGATTGCTCCTGTTGTCGTCTGCTAGCCATCCATGTGTACATCTGCTTCTATGGCGAATTTTTCTTTTCGCGACTGTTCTATGGCCGTGGCGCACTCAAATGACTTTCCTGTTCGATTTTGATAACTGACTTCAGCGTTCGTGCTTCAGCTTCCATGTCTGCGTTAAAGGCACAAATGTATACCGCGTGCTGCGCGTGTTCGGCTGCCAAGCCTGCCCTTCGATTCAATTCATATGTTCGGAGCATGACAAACGACGTGTGATGTCATTCAAAT
>JALIZH010000648.1:0-13598 GCA_030522465.1 Rhipicephalus appendiculatus
GTAAAATTATGAACTCCGGTTTCTGAGGTAGTCAATGGAATTTGTGTTTTTCAATGTATCTCGAAGACAGACAGACAAAGAACTTTATTGAAGTCCTGAGGGACTAGCCGGGAAGGACCCGCTGGGGTCCTCGGCTCCCCGCTGGCTGCTCCCATGTCGGAATCGGGAGGCCATGCCTCTCCACTCTTTCACGGGCCCTCTGGACGGCCGTTGACTGGATATCGAGGGCAGTACTTGCGATGGCGTCTTCCCAGTCCTGTTCGCTGGTGTCTGATGTGTTCCGTAACGCAGGACACTGCCAGAGCATATGAGCTAGAGTGCTAAATGCCTCCCCGCAATCCGGGCACTGTGGATCAATATCTTGATTAATCCGGCTTAGGAAACCTCTCGAGGGATATGACCTCGTCTGAAGCACCCTAAGCGTCATCGCTTGAGCTCTGCATAGTTTTGGGTGTGGAGGCGGGTAGCGCCTGCGTTCCTCTCTATAGTGGGAGACGATCTCGTGAAAAGTTAATAAGGGGTCTCTGTGCTCGATCTCTTCCGAATCCAATGAAGCCTCACCGTCGTCGCGGCGCGTGAGTTCTCGCGCACGACGGTGAGCAACCTCATTGGGGTTCGGACGGCCCGGCAGCACGTCGTCGCCCATGTGAGCCGGGAACCACGCGATGTAATGCATGGTGGCAGAATTATAAATTGACTTTCTTTTTAGAAGCGCTGCCGCCTCGCTAGCAACCATTCCGGAGGCGAAGGCCCTGACGGCTGCTCGGGAGTCCGTGTAGATATATGGCCGCCTAGAATCCTGCATCGCCAGAGCAACCGCCACCTGCTCTGCCACGTCGGCCGCTGCAGCGGCTACTGAGGCCGCATATAGGAGCTTGCCCAGTTCGCTGACTGCAGGGACCGCGAATTTACCGGAGCGCCCGTACTGAGCGGCGTCCACAAAGGCTTCCATGCCTACCGTTTTCTTTAATATCGCTCTAGCACGAGCTGCTCGCCTGCCCACATTATGCTGTGGGTGCACGTTTCTGGGGAAGGGACCGACGACGTAGGTCCCTCTTGATTTCTCGTCCAGCTGAACCGCGTCACTTTGACTGTAACGTGGTCGCAAGCCCGCCGCTTCTAAGAGGCACCTACCCGCGCTGGAGCCCGAGAGCCTCGTGATCTGTGCCGAACGCTGCGCTTCTATTAGTTCGACGGTGGTATTGAGAACACCGAGCTTCATTAGCCTGTCCGTGCTCGCCGTGACGAGAATACCCAGTACCTTTTTGACACTTTTCCGCATCAGCGTATCAAGCTTGTCCCTTTCGGTTTTAGTCCAATGCAAGGCCGATACCACATAGTTGATGTGGCTCATGAGAAAGGCGTGGTGCGCTCTAAGTAGGTTGTCCTCGCCCAGCCCCCCCTTTCTATTTGAGACTCTAATGATTAATCTGAGAATCTTCTCGGTTTTAGAGGTCAGATGCGCAATTGTTTTGGCATTACAGCCCCTGGCATCGAGTTTTTCTTTTTTGCTGCGGATTCATCTCTTCATCCTACTGAAAATTGAATGAATGCTTTCAAAGGAATGCATCGCAGTGCTTTCAGTATTTTCAGTGGCTCAGTTTATTTGACTTTTCTGGATGTCTGGTGAATTGTGTTCTTCACAGCACGGAAAGTGTGCACGAGAAACATACTTCTGGATAGAAAATTTCATTAGAATGTACGTAATGTCATACATGTGTCAAGTAGGGACTGTCATCTGCTTCTTACTAAGTCGTATCTATCGAAAAGGTAAGTGTTGACACACACCTAAGTAATATATGCGCTCCTGTATACGTCCGTTGGGGAATATGACATGGACATGAAGCAGCTTAAGGCAGCGTAGATTTTGCTTTTCGAAACAGCTTCTTGTGAAGCTTCCTCCCCTGACTGCTTCACGAGGGAATGAGGAATGGGGAGCCGAAGCTGCGAGACGTGACAATGGACGAAAGGAGTGTAGTAATTACCTATTGTGTCCACCGGGATGGTCTATCTACACCTATATATTTCTTGTTTCTAAGCCTTTTTCTCTTTTTTTTTTATAGGAGACACGTGTTGTTCGAATGTCCAGGTATGTGCACGTTGCCCTATGGCGACTCATTTTCATGCTTTTTCTCTTGTTCTTTCTTTTAACGCGATAGCGTTAAAGAGCTTGTTTTGCAGAAATTCCGGCGTCGGCGTCGGTGTCGGCGTCGTTGGTTGTGAGCGAAAAATCATCTTGTCCGTGACAGAAAAAATTGAGAAAGATGCAAAAAAAGCATGGTTGATCGCTCCATCCTAGGAATCGGTATAGTACGAAAGTGAAACGTCTCCTTACAGAAATAGTTGAATGTTTACTGTACATTGATATAAAAGAGCTTGCACAATGTCTATTGGTGTTTGGCAGTTATAGCGCCGTTTAACGTGGATGCATCCACGTTGACGCTTGGTGGTACATCTGTATCCCGACGACTAAGGTCCATGATCAACGATTAAAAAAAAACCCTTGTGGTCATATATGCTTGTGGTGGCTGTATGGTGAGAGCGGAATCAGAGAAAGCCTTGTGACAGCCAGAAGAGCTTCCCTGATTCGACGCCGAATTTGGGCTAAGGTCGCTTACTCGTGGCATGTTAGAGTTATTGAACACCACTGCCCGACCAGAGGGAAACGCAACGCGCGTCGTGTCTTGCTCGTTGGCCGGCTGCGATTTTTCGCGGGGCGGGCGTAAGTTGGGAACGCGGAGTTACGGCGACGGGCCACGCTAAGAACTCGGGCGTCGCAGAGATACCTTTGGTATAGATGGATGCTATGAGCCACGCCAGCGCTGGGGGGTAAGGTCGCCGCCTGGCAGTGTGCTAATGCATCGACAAATGTGCACTTTTCCTATTCGAAACGCGCCGAATGGGACGGACGCGTAGAAACGACGCTTTGAAAGAACTAATTGTGGATTTCATGGTTATATGCATTACTTCACTTTAGCAAAAACACTGTGAGAGGACAGTGGTAGATATAAAAGGCGCGTTTGTAAATCTTACATAGTATGGGACCATAGCGCAGCGGATAGCGTGCCCGGTACATCTACTTGCGAACTAACAGGTCGTAGGTTCGACTCCCGTTGAGGGAACTTTTTCTTTGTCTCCTGATCATGTGTCTTTTTTTTCGACGTCATTTCCGTGACGGAAATACGTCACTGAAATCTTGGTGGACGCTGGCATAAAACACTTCCGTGTTAATAAAATAAATAGTAAAAATTTCTGGGCCCAAGTGAGGATAGAACCCAGGCTGTTTGCGTGGCAAGCACGTGCTCTACCACACCGCCAGGCGCCTGCTTGTAAATACGTTGAAAATAACTTCCTCTGCTTGGAAATCCAGTGAAAATAACTTTCATGCTTTACAAACGCGCGCCTCCTGTGTACAGACGTCACAATACAACATGTAATATCACAGTCATATTGCGTGGTACAAGCGTACATTACCATCGGGCGTCAGAACATGTGATTATTGTCCCGGGGTCGTGACGTGGGCGAAGGGAGCAGTCGGTGTCTTCAAGGTGAAACTCTTTATTTGGCCGAACTTGTGGCCGTGAAACGGATACGCAAATTACAGCTAGCAATCACGCTGTACGCTGTTATAGGCGCACAGAGCATCGGTCGTCGACATGAGCGTAGGGGAACCTACGTCGCAAGAAAAAAGAAGAAACATATGCAGAATAGAATACTGAATAAGCTGTCTATTGACTTTATACTTGACATACCTGCCTCTCCAGTTTCAGTTGCAGCGTTGAAGAAGACAAATCCGCTGGTCGAAGCGGTGGTTCGAGCGACAACCCGAGTTCCGAGGATTTTTTCATCGCTTCAAGATTCCGTCTTCCCCTGAACGTTTCCACTTTCACGCCGTTTGGACTGCCGTGTCATTTCTAATGCGTCTTCTTTTACCGACTGCGAGCAAAGGACTTTCACATCGAACAGTAAGCGTGGAGATGTGTTTCTCTTTTATTTTTTTCGCGCGGCATGATTTCTTAGAATAGACGTCAGACTCTGCCCAGGCGGCGCTGCGAAAAACGCCGCCACCAGCGCTCTCATCGCCGCCCTCGCCATAACTGGGTAGTGCAAAGAGAGCCGTCCGCAAGCGAATGTGCGTAGGCCGCTATAGAAACCCCCTCTTTCGTTGGTGTTGAGGCGCGGTTTCCTGAAAATCAAGGACCTGGAAAGCTTCTTCCGTCAATCCACCCTCGCTTCAGAAAAGTAGGAAGCACATCAAAGTGAACTGCGGGTACAGTGCAAAAGATGTTTCAGTTACTTCGGCGTGCTGCAACTCGCAAGCGCAAGCGAGCATCGCATATGACATCGAGTTCGAGGCACTCCGACGTGCGTCCCGTAACGCCTAAATGCGTTAAATTTGGGCATATACGAAGTGATGAAGTACATACACGAGCAATATCTTACGATCAGTGGTACGAAGCTCGCTTTATCAGGCACGAATGGCCCCGGCGATTTTCGCCTTTGCAGTTGCATTCTTCATCCATCTCTCGCTTCTTGTGCGTTGAACTAGTTTATTACGCATTCTGGAATGTACTGTTGGCGGTTGTCTTCCGTTTGTATATACTGCAAATGGGGATACGTGCGTGTCCACTTTCTCGGTGTGCAACGAAAGGCAAAACCGTGGCCTCCGAGATGGCTCCGGCAATCGCGGAGACCACGGGCAAGAAAAACCTGACGGTGGTCACGACCAAAATTTTGCGATTTACTTGTATGACGCACGTGTAAGCATTTGCTAGTTAAAGCCGGTACTTTGAGCCTTCAGTGCGTACAATATGCTGTGTGGCGACGACCAGTTCAGATTATGGGTGGCGCGCTTCACCATAATCTTCACCACATCGCGCGCTTCACCAGTCTGCATTTAACTGCTGCACGGCGCGCACTGCGGTCTCAGGCTCTGCTGAGCGTCATAGTCAAGGTTACCACGGTACTACGTAAAGGCTGCTTAAAACAATAACAGGAGACCCACATTATCTCACTTTCTCATGCGACCGGTTGTGGAGAACGCGAGTAATTCGCTTACCCAATACGTTCGCAATGGCCCGTATCCAGCGCTCTCACCGTTCTGCTTCGTGCAACAGCTACGGAAATCGGTAAAACTGAAGTCCTTTACGTCCGTGGCAATTCACAACGCAAGAGTAGCGTCGACTGAGGCCTTCCTTCGAAGCGCGCGGAGCTGTTGCGTCTGCTCTTGTTTTCGCCGTCGTTCTGGCAAGCACTTCATGGCGGTTTGGTTGCGCGTCCGGCTAGCGGAGAGAATTTCGTAGCTCTTTTTCTGAGTGTTCAATGCGCCAACACACCTAATATTTAGCGCAATCGTTGTTTCGCACTCGCTAGTTGCACCTGGTTGCACAGCAAACTGTGCAAGGGAGCCGGACTTTGCACTACCCAAAACTGCTCCGACAGGTGGCGCTACGTGTCTGCAAAACTCCAGAGTCTGACGTCTATGGCGCCATTATCTCACGGGAGGTTATTCTACGAAAACCTTCATTTCTTCAATCCTGTGCTGTCAAGCAACCTTTTAACAGGAAAGTGTTTTATGCCGGGGTCCACCAAGATTTGAGTGACGTATTTTCGTCACGGAAATGACGTTGAAAAAAATACACATGATCAGAAGACAAAGAAAAAAAAGTTCCGTGAAGGGGAGTCACACCTACGACCTCTAGGTCCGCGACAAGAGATGCCGGGCACGCTATCTACTGCGCCACGGTCACATACTTTTCAGGCTTTAAAAACAAGTCTTTTATATCTACCACTGTCCTGTCACAGTGCTCTTGCTAAGAGAAGTAATGCATTATGGCTGTTAAATGCACGATTAGTTTCTTCAAAGCGTTGTTTCTCCGCGTCCGTCCCATTCGGCGTGTTAGTAAACTTGCAATTTTGCCGAAGCATTAACACCAGTGTATCGGAACGGAACGAAAACAGAAAACGAAAAACGAAAAAAAACGATATTTTTGACCGGAACGAAAACGTAACGGAAACGTTATCTATTATTTCGTTCCGGAGTGAAACCGAAATTTTTTTTATCATTTTTCGGTTCAAGCGGAAACTTGACAATCCGGGACAACCGAGGTCATGGAACATGAGCAATAACGCACATCTCAGAGTACAGTACTAGCGCGTATATCAGGCAGGAATTCCAAAGTAGCGATGTGTTGAAATTCGCGGAAAACAAAAACAGTGGTAACCAGAGATCTTTGTATTAGCTCAAGTGGACTTTCGTGTGCCTATGACACATGTCAGCGTGGAGGAAGCATTCTCGGCGAGGAAGGCATGCGAAGTGCGAAGTGGGAATGGCCGTCAACCACTACCACAGTCATTAGAGTCATGGCCGAGAGAACAGAGAGGCTGCTTAGCAATGGCTAGGCAGGTGGTGTCTGTCGCCCAGGTTGACCCCATTCCTTGATCTTGCTTGCATGTGTTTAGAGGTGGCTTAGTCCGTCCCTCCTTCCCGCGTCCCACACCACCACAGCGCATGCGCGTCCCCTCCCCCTATCCTCTCCTACGCTCACCCCCTTTCTCTACTCTAGGAATCATCTACTATACGGGGCGGCACCCGCGTCCCACAGCGCATGCGCGTCCTCTCCCTCTCTCTCCTCTAGGAATCCTCTACTCTACGGAGCGGCTCTGGCGTCCCACACCCCCCACAGCGCATGCACGTCCCCTCCCCCCTCTCTCTCCTCTTCTACGGTCTCCCCCCCCCCCCCCCCCTGTCCTCTTCTCTAGGAATCCTCTACGGAGCGGCGCGCACGACAGGTGGTGTGACAGCTGCATACTCCGCTGGGGGGCGCCCCGGTAGTTCCGCGGTATGAAAATGACGGAGCACGCGCGCCTCATTCTCTCTCCTGTGCAGCGCCGCGATGAGCAGCCGGACCACTGCCGTGAAACGAGAGCAGCGACGTTCCTCCCGCTCAAGCTAATTATCTCCCCGCTGCTTCGCATCCCCACATGGTTCCCTTTAGCGGGAGATGGGGAAGTTTTAGGTGCGAAGCATCTTATGCTCGGGGCTCTGTCCGTCCCTCCCGCGTCCCGCGTCCCCTGTCCCGCGTCCGGCCACTTTCATGAAGTAGGGAAGCACCCATTATGCGAACCAGGACACTGTAGTAATATGAAGGCCGTCAACCACTACTACAGTCATCAGAGTCATGGCCGAGAGCACAGAGAGGCTGCTTAGCAATAGCTAGGCAGGTGGTGTCTCTCGCCCAGGTTGACCGCATTCCTTGATCTTGCTTGCATGTGTTTGGAGGGGGGCTTAGTCCGTCCCGCGTCCCCTCCCCTTCTCTCTCCTACGCTCACCCCCTTTGTCTCCTCTAGGAATCCTCTACTCTACGGAGCGGCCCCCGCGTCCCACACCCCCTAGAGCGCATGCGCGTACCCTCCCCTATCCTCTCCCAGACTCACCCCCCATTCTCTACTCTAGAGAGAACGTCGAACGTTACCTAGAGAAGGCAATGGCACAGTACATACAGCCACACGCCCTTCGTGCTTGCGGGTGACTTTAACGGGGATATAACCACGAACGACTGGCTCGCCCACCACATGATAGACGTGTACTCGTTGCGACGCCTTTCCGACGACAACATACAACCGACAACCATAAGGGGAACGTGCATAGACCTCATCTTCGCAAACTTCATAATGAAAACTCTTCAAAAGCACCCCTGACGCTACACTTCACTGATCACAAGGCCGTCGTCTTCAAAGCGCCCCGTGCACCGACGCAAGGAATCGCACACGTTCCTAAATAAACACGCAACCACCACATTCTCCGTCTTCTGTTATACATTCTCATTTATCCTTTCAATAAAATTCCCGCTCCAGCTATCCATCTCTCCGCTGCTTCGCATCCACACGTGCTTCCCTTTAGCGGGAGTTGGGAAGTTTTTTTTAGGGGCGAAGCTCCTTATCCCGTGGGTCGTGCGTCCCATGTTTGTAGTAGTAGCCACCTGCTGATGACGATGACGATCGCGATGCCATACAACACATGGCGATGACGCTGCTATCATGGCACACCACATGGAATGTACCCACTATGCGTCATAACGATGACGCTGATGACGATGACGATCGCGATGCCATACAACACATGGCATCGCGATATGGTCTCACATGCATATCGTTTGACCGCATGCAACCAACCACCATCACGTCTTCGATGATGTACCTCCGGAGCTTCGCCCACGCATCATCATTCACTCCGCGGATATGCTGTGATATTTTGTTTTACTTTTTCTCTGCAGAGTTACTGTAGTACCAAGGCAATGTGTAAGTTTTTTTGTACACCTGTATTTGCAAGTACTGCCTAGGACGTACAATGTTCAGTGTATTTCGCTTTCGGCAGTTAGTGCGTTAAATGCTCGCAAGAGGCTGCGGAGACACGCTCTACGTAGTGAACAATACAGAAAAGAAATATAAAGAGCGTGTGAAGTGCAATAAAATACCGCGATCTCACGGACAATGTGATCTGACCAGTATACAAGAAAGCCAGAAGTGTACATGATAAACTGATAAATATTGTTTCTATATGAAAAACAACCATTTACGATGCGAAGCTTGGGTATGAATCATTGTTGCATATGTGATCTGATGCATTCATAAAGCTGTTGTTACAAATATTGCGAGCAATACAATAGACAGCGATCGTCAAGGTAATGTTGAAGAGAGACGTTTCTACAGCCCTAATTCCGCTATTTAAAACGTAATGTGCCTCAACACGTATTTATCCTGCAGGTAGATTTCTGACGCAACATTGTTCCTTCAATACTTAAATCCATTGAGAACAGATTCGTTAGTAGGCGGAGCTGTGGCAGCCACGTGATCTTATAGATTGTTAACATTTCCATGCACGTATAAATCAGAACTAACAGATCATAATGTGAAGGTCCTGCTTCGAAAGAGTAGGGGATGTTAATTGCAGTATTTATAATATGTGAAGAGAGTAAAGTGGACGAAAACATATCTTGTTGCCGGCAGGAAGCGAACCTACGACCTTCGAATAACGTGTCCCATGCTCTGCGAATTCCGCTATGGCGGTGGTCCTCCCCCCGTCCACTTCATTGGGCATGTCTGTGCATTTAAACCTGGGACTGTTTCTTCTCATTAATATTGAGTCTAACAAAGAAAAATGATCCCTTAAGAATCCCCTTCCTTATTTCATTCTCATGCTAGTGGTGTGACCGAACGCCGGCTGGCATGCCTGGTGGGCAGCGACAATCAATCCGTACCACATTCGGTAGAGACAATACCGGCAGATGAATGCTTTTCATGCTGAATACTCCGCACACGGCAATCAAGCCCTCCGGTTCTATAAAGCATCTGCGTTGCGCATGAACATCCCAAATACAGATGCATTAGGTTCCGCTTGTGAGCGTGTCATGTATTTTGGTTACACGCGAGCATGTGTTCATGATATCGGTTCCTCATGATCTGTTTACCATTTTTAGTACATTAATAACCGTTAAGCCGTTTTATCCTATTATTCCGTAACCTTCCCCTCGTGACAGATTCTGTAATAAAAGTAGCGGTGCATCATCCTCAAAACAGCACGAAGCTCTATTTATTCCATGTTAAATGGCATTGTGTGCAAACAGACACTTAAAAATTGGGGGGACCCTTAAGCTTCACCTTTAAGAATTGAACGCGATAGCGATATTCTGTCCCTAGTCAGTACTTCAATCCCTTAGTGCACACTATGTTATGCGTAGCATGCTTTAACCCTTTCGGCCCTGGCGGTGTCAATTGACACCACCACACAAGATTTCTCCTAGCACCTCGGAAATGAAACCAAAACTCCTCATTCTTGGGGGAATACTTCTTCAATCGTCCCCACGGCGATTGGCATCAATATTGTGGCATGTTTGCGAAGCTGGGCGCCACAAAGAAAAAGAAGCTTGACCGAAGTCTTGGGTGAAGCCGAGGCGCTGAAGCTCAGGCAAGTAAGCGCCATTTTCGGGACGACGTAGCGAAGCTGTTTTAGCGAGTATGACAATGAAAAATATGTCGTTAGTTCACAGTTTGTCTACTCTAGTCAGTAGCACGAATAAAGAAGCCATTTTTCTCATTGCCCAAGCACTGAGTCCTGATGACCTAATTTGATGCCATGTTAATTAATCCATAAATAATTGCGCCACTGCCTCAATTTTTCGGTTGTGGTCTTCTGAGCTCCTAACTATTATGAAAACACGCACAAATAAAGTCTCCGATCAAAATAAAAAATCCAGGGCTGAAAGGGTTAAACCACGAGCAATTATGCGCGGTAAATGCGGGAAATGTTTTCGAAGTTGCTATGCACCCCCTACGTGGTATTAAGGAAATACGCGCAGTAACGTGTGTGCCTTTTGTAATGGGTACACGGCTTTGAACCACAATGTCGTTATGATATTCACATCTGACGCCCGATGGCTATGCACGCTTGCACCACGCAATATTACTGCGATATTACATGTTGTATTGTGACGCCTGTATACAGGACGCGCGTGTTTGCAAAGCATGAAAGTTATTTTCACTGCAATTTCAAGCAGAGGAAGTTATTTTATATGTAATCACAAGCAGAAGTGTGGCTGCGTGGTAGAACACCTGCTTGCCACGCAGACGACCCGGGTTCGATCCTCATTCGGACCCGCAATTTTTATTATTTATTTTATTTGCATCTTTCTCGATTTTTCGGTCACGGACAAGATGATGATTTTTCGCTCACAACGACGCTGACACCGACACCGACGCCGACGCCGGAATTTCTGCGAAACGAGCTCTTTAACGCTATCGCGTTAATATCGTAAGCCGACAGCGAGCGGCAGCGAGCGTAAACAAATGTTTGAGAAAGTGTATCGTTTGTGGATAAAGCATTCACATGGACACCATGGCTGAAGCACACATTGAGCAAAAAATAACAAAAAATGTCAGCTAACGGAATCTCATTCGTATCGCTACTTGAATTTGCTGTTTTAAATTTGTAAATGCTTGAGTAATTTCGACACTAAACTTGAGGTGTCGCCATTCCTCTTCCTGAGAAAATTTGCAGTAGCCCATTCAACATATACTGCCCCTTATGATAGTAACACTGGGTACCAAAAACTGACCTTTAGCGTTTTATTTATTGCTCCAATTAATTGGGAAAAGAAAGTGCGTTTTAGGACGGGCTAGCGAAAAAAGCCGGCCTACATTAACATGCGAAGATCGTGATTAGAAGAGTCTACTACGGCCAAGAGTGTCCCCTCCTGCTTGAAGAACTAGCATACTAAAAATAAGCGAAGAACTTCTTGTGTGGGTAGGCAGAGGTGGGCGTAAATAAGGCACCCAAATCAATCGTGTCTTCTAAAGTACATCGCTAAACTACGCGGCTAATGCATTTTAGCGGAGCAGCTGTATGTACCATGCCGGCACGCCTGGTCTAACGACATTCGGAAATTGGGTCCCGACACTTTGATTGCTAGACAATTTGTGCGCCGCCCTTATGGACGAAACTGGGAGTAGGCACTTAACGTAAGTGATGGACATCTGTTTCAGACGCACCGAGAATATTTGAGACGACGCTTCGACTGTACGTTGTTGAAAATAGACCGTGTCCCCTTCTATGCTATCTGGCCTAAGGGTCAGCAGAGTTAAAGATCAGCAGCAGAGATGCAGAGACCCACACATGTGCGGAAGAGCTCTCGGTGATAGCATTACATTGGTACTGTAGGTAACTATCCAATGAGTTTCGTTCAGAGCTAAAATTATAAGGCAAAGTAAGGGGCTTTTAACAGAGGAGCAATTTAAGCTGACAGTTAATCCGACGTCGTCTCCATCTTCTGCTTCGCTCTGAGAACACGTGCGCCGATTTGTCCGGCGCGGAATGCAATAACTCTGATTGCCGTGAAAACGAGCGCTACGAGACAGAAAGAAAGACGCAAAGAGACAGAAAAAACAGCGAAATAAGGATAGAGAAGGAGACAAATTGGAGGGGATAAATTTTTCTTGGCTAGGCGAGATTCAAACCCGCATACCACCAATCCGAAAGCGAGTGTATAAATATAGAATTGGCTTAGCAAATATAGTGTGGTATGTTTGTGTTCCAGAAAACTTTTATCAGTCAGTAATAGTGATCGGTGCTTGGAATTCCGATCGTTTGACTGTGACATCCAGAATAGGCTTTCGTATGTGTTTAAAGGTGTGACGCTATCGCTCTGGCCTTTCAACCAAAGTACCCGCTGAATGCTAACACAATAATAAAGAAAAATGCATTGGAAAGCCCTGAATGTTCGAGATTTGTATCAGTTTGTAATGGAGTACATTATACAAACATGCTAACGTGTACAGTATAGTAAAACGTAGGTGAATTTGTGTCGGGCATATCGTTTTACATAAGTGCACGTTTTGAGGCACACGCACTTCTTAATACCATGAAGCATTCACTGGTAGCACCGCTATCAATTTAATTATTCCGAGGACGATTAGAGCATAACAAGCCGGAAAGGAAAATAAAGACAGGCTCTGCATAAATCCTGTGCCTATGATTGAGCTGGCCGGCTAAAGCCTTGCTCTGAACAAGGTGGCAGCGTGGGCTCGTTCACGACATATCTTACACACACTCAAGACATTTTGGTGCGGTAACAATAAGGAACAACTGAGGGTGATAGTGACGCCTTCCTATATCATCCGTTTTTACCTCTAAAACGTGTTCCTTGTACAAAACGTTCCCAGAACACTGTGCCCGTAGCTGTTGTCTCCGCTTCCCTCAGGAATTCAGCGAGTGTCGCTATAGCCGTTTACAACGAAGGCACGAGTACCGCTGGACCCAGCCTCATCGACCGCTGTCAAGTGAAACGAGTGCATCGGCTTTTCAATCGGAGGTTCCCGATTCGAAAAAGAACGAATACGTGCATACGTTCCACATAACCCTTCTGCCTGTTCCCACGTAATTATCCTCCCGCATTCGCGTACTACTGGTGTGACGTCCCAGATTAACGCCTTTCTTCGGCGCCGCTCTGGATGCACACGCAGTACGAATGGCGCCGACGGTGAGCTAGCGGCGCTAATTGGAGCCGTCACAAAACGCCAGATAAAGAGGGAGACACGCCGAACACATGCAGGGATTGTCGACTGCCTTTTTTAAGGAAGCGTCTGCAACTAATTAACAGTGTGATGACGTAATAATTACGTGATTGGTTGCATCAATGCTAATGACGCTTCACTTGTGGATATATAGAGGTGAAGCTTTCTTTCGTGGTGGTGGTAGTCAGTAGACGAGCTAATATAGCTGGCAATTCTTCAGTCGGAAAATGTTCTTTTGTTTTTAAGGTGCATTGGCTATAAATGGCGCATCTTTTGAAGCAACGCTTATTGTTGGGCTAGTTGGTAATAGATTTTTTTATTAACTTTGCAGCGCTCAAATGGACAGGACGTCGCGGAAGAAAATCAACGCAGGCGCTGAATCTCAACTAGCGATTTATCGCAAGACACAAAGGATATGTATATAGACAACCCTAAAAATGGTTAGACATGCGCCGAAGAAGAAGAAGAAAACACATTTATTGATTAGAGTGATCTATTAGGGGAGGTAGTCTGCCAGACCATGCCTGTCA
>JALIZH010000649.1:0-15061 GCA_030522465.1 Rhipicephalus appendiculatus
CGCGCTGAAAGCACAGTACATAGATGGGTTTACGAGCTATACGCGCTGATGCCTGCCGCGATTGCGCGTGCGCCAGCCACCCCGACCGAACCCTTACGATCACAGTTAACAGCTGTCGCTCGAGCGATCACTGCCTTGATGAAACCGAAACTATAACCATTTCGATGAAACCGAAGATACGCTGTTTCAGCCACGTTTCCGGGCACGGGGCTTGATGGCTGTCGCACCTTGCGGCTAAAATCGGGTACGGGGCAGTACGCTGGTAAACGACTTTGGCGCAACAGGGCTGGTTCGGTGCAGGATGGCGCAGGTTAGCAAGTTTGGCGCACAATGGCGCACAGAGGAAGCACCCCTGCACAGAGGAAGCAGCCACACTTCAAGCCCGCGTGACTATAGTCCCTGGACCCAATTCTCAGTCTCCAAGGTTATGGTTGGGTTTCGCATTTACCCAATGCGTACGCGTTCGCCAAAGGAATGGCCGACACCGCAGCTAGTGTACAGTGCGGCAGTGACGAAACAATTCAGCATATTATGCGCGAATGTCCACAATACTGTTACCAGAGACAGTCGCTTTGGGATGCGCTCGATAAATGCCACATATGAGTCAATAAAAATGAAGTAATTCACATGTATATGGAATCGAAGGGAACGACATATCAATGAACACGAGGATAATGTAACAGACAAGAGACCAATATATGCTTACAGTATGTCAGGTGATATATATACACTATGCGACGAAATACTTAAAATGTCACAGAAAATAAAAGAAGAGAATGGGCAATGGTTCGCTAGCAATAATATCTACTCACCATTTCTTTGAAGATAGCAGACAAAATGTTGGTTAGGCGGGCTTCTTGGTACGTACACAGCGCCTGTGTTGTGTGGTCTCTTCTGTGTCCCGTTTCTGCGCTGTTCGGAATAACTGTGTAAAGCCACAAGTGTGTAGACCGCTTATATAATCTAGCGCCGACCAGTGGTCACTGAGTCGTCTCCGTGTCGTCATACGAGGCACGCCGAATTGACCAATGGGAAGCGCTCGTATCTGCCGGACGTCATTAATATGGGGCGTGCGTTTGCGCAGTCGCGACGATGAAGCGTGTGCGCAGTCGCGACGATGAAGCGTAGGTGGCCCAAAGGGAGAGACGCACGAACGAGCATTACGTCACTCCGCCAGCCTTGGCAGGCCAACCCGTTTTGAAGCCTCCTCAACGTCGGCCCCACAAGTAACCTTTTGCGTCAAGATCTGTGGGAAACGAGAGCGCCCTTCCCTTTGCCACGGCACGGCATGTTAGAACATGCCCCTATGCACGCCGGTCCTCATTGGCCGCCAGTGACAGCCCTCTCTCCACTTTAATTTCTTCCCATTTATACCATAATTACTACTAATAAGCTTCCCATATGCTTTCCTTGGCGTTATTGTCTGTTAGTTCTCATTAATATTGTGTGTAACAAAGAAACAAACGAGCCCCTAAAATTTCCCTTCTTTCGTAACTAACGTGGAAGGCATTCGTGCGTGCTCGTAACGCTGACTCATGCTGGAAGGTGAGCGACCTGAAAAGGATGTACAGGGGGGGGGGGGGGGGGGGGCAAAAGTTCGCAGGCCACTATCCCATGTATTTCTATGGAAGCGTGACGTGCGAACTTATGTTTTGAGTACCGTCCAGACTGCACGTGATCATCAGTGATAACACTGCAATTTACTGAGACGCGCGCATAAAAGCTGACTCGGTAGCCTCGCCGCCGATCTGTTTTTCTTTCTTTTCTTTTTTAGGGGCGAAGCTCCTTAAGGCGTAGGCTAGTTCCCGCGTCGTCCTGCGTTGTCGTCGTCGTAGCCACCCCTGTGCGATGACGATGACGCTGCCATCACGGCACAGCACATGAAATGTGAGTACATTCCATGTACCCACATAGTGGGTACATGGAATGTACCCAGAAGGACTGAAAGCTGGGCCAGTGGGTAACCGTACTTGAACGTAATTGAACTCAGCGCACGACGACGCGGACACAAGTGTCTGTTCCCTTCTTCTCTTGTGTCCGCGTCGTCGTGCGCTGAGTTCAATTATGTTCAAAGAATGTACCCACTATGCGTCATAACGATGACGATGATGACGCTGATGACGATGACGATCGCGATGCCATACAACACATGACATCGCGATATGGTCTCACATGCATATCGTTTGACCACATGTAACCAACCACCATCCGAGGAACCTGCATCGATCTCGTCTTTGCAAACTTTCGACTACGACCCATCCAGGAACCGCTGTCCCTCCATTTCACCGACCATAACGCCGTTATAATGAAGCGGGAACGGAAGCCACGGCTTATGTAAACGGTAACCACGACCAACGAAGAAACGAAAACACAACGGAAACTCACGGCTCACGAATAAAATATAAATTTCTTGTATATATACACACAGTGTTTGTCACGTCTTTGATGATGTACTGGACGAATTTCACGGAAGATTCACGGTTTACCGATGAACCTCCGGAGCTTCGCCCACTCATCATCATTCACTCCGTGGATATGCTGTGATTTTTTAGGGGCGAAGCTCCTTAAGGCGTAGGCTAGTCCGGCGTCGTCGTCGTAGTTGTCGTCCGTCGTCCGTCGTCGTAGTAGCCACCTCTAGGTCTCAGAATGATGACTAGATGGCGCTGAGGTGCTGCTTAGCAGCACCGCAACACCCACAACTACACCGCAGCACCCACAACCATCCGAGGAACCTGCATCGCTGAATAGAAAACAGTCGCCCAGGTTGACTCCATTCCTTGATCTTGCTTGCATGTCTTTGCAAACTTCCCACTACGACCCATCCAAGAACCCCTATCCCTCTAGGTCTCAGAATGATCACTAGATGGCGTTGCGGTGCTGCTTAGCAGCACTGCAGCACCGCAACACCCACAACCACACCGCAGCACCCACAACCATCCGAGGAACCTGCATCGCTGAATAGAAAACAGGCGCCCAGGTTGACTCCATTCCTTGATCTTGCTTGTATGTCTTTGCAAACTTCCCACTACGACCCATCCAAGAACCCCTATCCCTCCACTTCACCGACCATAAAGCCGTTATAATGAAGGCGGAACGGAAGCCACGGCTTATGTAAACGGTAACCACCACGGCTCACGACCAACGAAGAAAACACGGCTCCAGTACGAAAACGGAAAATCACGGCTCACGAATAAATAAAATTTCTTAATATATACGCACAGTGTTTGTCACGTCTTTGATGATGTACTGGGCAAGATTCCCGAAAGATGAACCTCCGGAGCTTCGCCCACTGATCATCATTCACTCGGAGGATATGCGTGGATTTTTTTTTTTCAATTACCGACGACCGACGATTGTGCTCGAGGCTATCTTTGCGTTGTGTTTGTCACTTCTTTTTCTTTCTGGACACATGTTCGCCCAGTAAAGTACTTCATCCTCCTTACTTGCTGGAGTTCTGTTTGCTGCATCTAATATTGCTGCGCCGACACAACCACGTGGCAGTATCAACCATGTGACAGTATCAAAGCAGGGTTCGAGCGTTATACGGACAAGAGAATGTCCCTGGACAATAAGAATTCCGGCACAGTGTTGGGAGCCTCGTACCTCGCTGACGCACGACAGTTCGGGAACCACAAGTCATTCAGTGCTGATCGAACACGAATAATTTCCTTGAATCTGCTTTGCAGTCCGAAGCCATGACTACAGAAAGTTTTGCATTCGTTTGATTATATTTAAGCATTTCGCTGCAGTGTGTGCTCAAGCCGGACACATAAGACTCGAAGCAAGTCCCTGTCGGTGACGTTGATCGTCTATATTTACGCATTCGATGCGTAAGTTGAGCAACGCAAAATGCATATGAGGTATCTGGCAATGACGGCGAATACGTGATCCCCATGAGCAATCTAGCGGTAGCTTTGGCTGAAAGACATTACCCGCTCGACGCGCTAAACAAGGCGTGCAACAAAGCGTACAAATTAGATAGGAAATCAGCAATAGCTAGAACAGACCCGAAAGCAGAGCCCAACCAACCTCAAGCAGTTACAACGAAACTGTCAAATGCGCTACCAAACATAAATAATATCCTCCGTAATTAAAAATTAGCAAGCAGCGAGTGCCTTATATGGGCCGGGCGTAGCACGTCGGCAGGATAACCGCTGGTCATTAAGGGTAACTGGCTGGATTCCAAGAGATGGCAAACGCATGAGGGGGAGACAGAAAATTAGGTGGGTAGATGAGATTAAGCAGTTTGCAGGTATAACGTGGCAGCAGAAAGCAGCACAGGACCGGGTTGATTGGCGAAACATGGGAGAGGCCTTTGTCCTGCAGTGGGCGTAGACAGGCTGATGATGATGATGATGATGATGAGTGCCTTACAAACAGTTTCCCGAAGCACGAAGCGTCACCTTACGCCGTAATAGGAACATTAGACGTGATAATGCATGCTAACATTCTATTTATTATTTACCGCCCACATAACAGCTTGTACACGTTGCATATGTAAGACTAGCAAAATACCTTCAATATGAGTTTGCAACGAAAAGCACCGCTTTTTTTGCTAGCCGAGGTGACATCCGGATCTCTCTCTCTCTGTGCGTCTGCGGCACGCGTGAGAATGTGTGTGTTCGTGCGTGTGCGCACGCGTGTGTATTTATGTGCGTGCGTGCGTGCGTGTGTGTGTGTGTGTGTGCGTGTGTGTGTGTGCGTGCGTGCGTGCGTGCGTGTGTGTGTGTGTGTGTGTGTGTGTGTGTGTGTGTGTGTGTGTGTGTGTGTGTGTGTGTGTGTGTGTGTGTGTGTGTGTGTGTGTGTGTGTGTGTGTGTGTGTGTGTGTGTGTGTGTGTGTGTGTGTGTGTGTGTTTGTGTGTGTGTGTTTACGCCACGCCGATGGCACAACACAAACAAAAGCGGACGCGTCTCTATAGTTCACTGTAGCCGCGTCATACGCAGCTGCGTACGGGAGATGACACTGAACCCGTGCGTTCTCTTCCGTCACCTCCACCCCGTCCGCAAAGCTGAAGAAGCGTTCGCGACACTGAACGACGTGATGGAGTCGGCGTCGCGGGAGTCACATGACAGGTGTGGAGTAATAGTAGTAGTAGTAGTAATGGTTAGTTGAGGAAAAGACGCTAATTTCTGCAGCTCCATAGGGAGCACGGCGCCGAGGTGCACGCGCCCGCCGGTTCTTAGCTCTCGCCCAGACTTGTACACGCTACAGAAAATAAGCAATCGATTGCAACTACAAATACTTCCTTTAAATGTAATTGATTACACTGTTCAATTACAGCCGCAGAAAGGCAATTGTGCAATTACAGAAATGTAATCGAATACTTTGGGGTTCCTTTTAATACTACTGCTACTGCTACTACTACTACTACTACTACTACTACTACTACTACTACTACTACTACTACTACTACTAATAATAATAATAATAATAATAATAATAATAATAATCTTTATTCTGGCATGTGTACACAAGGACAGGAGTGAGGTCAACAAAACACATTCAGACCAGCGCAATTTTAATACATCAGTGTAAAGGAAATATGGAAGACCCATATCTGTTTGAAGCACACTTTCGTAGTAGAAGTACAAAATTTTAAACCCTTTTATGTTGATATCTTATCGTGATAAAGCTATGAACAGATTTAGCAAATGATTTCGCAAAGAGGTACAATACGAGTAAACAGACAGCGGTCACGTTTAGTCTATAGCTTTTAGTACTAAAAACTGGCTCTCCGTTTCCAGACCTATTCGGTCTTTTCTTCAGGGGGTGACTCTCCGGCCGGCTCCGAAGCTAGCGACTTTTCCTAGTTGTTGTCCCTCTCTCCACCGTCTTTCTTGTCGTCGTTCTTGTTACTGGGTTGTTTTCTACATTGGTTCCGGAGACAGTGTACAGTCGAGCGCGATTTGAAGGTTATCGCGCGAGCATCGACGAAGAACTACAACAGCGCCACATCCCAGAATACTCTTTCGAGGAGAGGGTGGTATCATCCAAGCTTCACTCGCTCTTTTTGCTGTTCCTTCAGCTGCGATCACTCCCGTCTGAAGAAACTGTCTAAAAGAAGCAGTGGCAAGAACCAGCTTAATTTAACACATCTTTCCCAGCAATTTTGTAATCGCCCGCGGAAATAAGAGCCAACAATGGATGAACTTTATCGCAACGAACGGAAGGCTCGAGAGAAAGGGCGTAGAATTCGTCGAGGGGGGCGATTGTTGTAGCATGGAAGAGCGAACGAGGGAGAGAAGAATGCGCAATCTTGATTTCCACTGTTCCTAAACGTGCCGCTAGGCCCCTGGGACGTTAGGCAGGACGACGATCGCGCGATAACCTTCATATCGCGCGCGACTGTACATACACGCTCGACAGGGTCCCGGTTGAGCGGTTAATATTTCCAGGTGTCGTTTGCATATGCCAAGACCAGTGATGCCAATTTAGCGGAGTTTCCGCTAAATCTGGCGGATTTTATTTGATTCTGACGGGAAAAAAAATTTGTCTAGCGGCTAACGGATTTTTTAACGGGCCATTTTCATACATAGCGGATTTCTGGCGGATGTCTCAGGCAGTGCACTGATTCAAAATCGTCGGAAGCATTGCCGAGAAACTTAGAATACATAATCAGCGAAACGTACTACTGGTTGGCAAGATCCCCTGGCCAGTAAATTGCATACAAGAAGTTCCACGGTCTGATGAATTGCGGCGATGAACCACTAAAAATTTTGCAAGAGTGCAGGACGCGGTGGCTATCCCTCGTCGAAATAGCTGTTTCAAGGATCGTAGACCAGTGGGCCGAATTGAAGATGCACTTGGAGATGGCGAGGCGCAGTGAAAAGTGGGCCACGCGGCAGAAGTGCTGTATTGTATGTACGAGAATCCAGATGAATCTGGGGTACTTTCTTTTTTTTAGACCTATTCTGACAGATGTTCAGAGGTGAACAAGGCATTCGAGGCGCTAGATGTGGATCAAACAAAGATGCCGAAAGACCTCATGACTTTGCTTTCAAGCTTGCTTCATGAAATCGTGATTCCGATAGAAAAGGTGGACGTTCAGATGTCCAGACGTGAGGACCATTTTAACCCCAAGCCATATCTGGGCTACTTCTTTGAGACGTACATACGTTGACAGCATGAAGGCTGAGAAGACCGACGGGTTCTCTCTCGCAGATGAAGCTGTGACGCGAGAAAGATGCATAAGGTTTATTACCACGCTAGTTGATCAAATCAGGCAGCGACTTCTCTTCATCACAGTTCTCCAGAAGACATCACCTTTGTCGGCCGAAAATACTTTTTGCGTCATGAAGGAGCCATTGATTCATATGCTGGAAGCAATGCCAGTGCCCCCCGGAATCAACCGCAACGTTGAAAACTAGGGGAGAAAAATCGCCCTGCTGCGCTGTGAAACACTGGAATTATGCTGCACCAACTAGCCCAACGCCCAACCTTAGTGAACGTTTGTAACTTTTAGCCCCAGCTATGATGAGGTTGACTACAACCGTAGCACTGAAGCCTCTAGCATTCTAGTTACACTCTTTGGAAGACTCTTTTATATGTTAGTTCAGCTTTCATAGTTTTGGGGAGCCTTTATGAATGATAAAGGTTTTTATCCTACGAAATTTCACTGTTTCTTTTTAATAAAATAAGTCTTAGCGGGCAATCTAGCGGATATGGTTTAGAATCTAGCGGAATCTGGTGGATTTCTTATTGCTTTCTAGCGGATTTCTCACGCCCATCGATGGCAACACTGGCCAAGACTTTAAGGATTCCCTTTTGGTGCGGCTACCTTCCGTTTCGATGACCCGGGTGGCGTCGAAGTTGATGCGATGGTCACGTGACAGGTGGACCATCGCATCAACTTCGACACCACCCGGAGTTGACGTTAATGACGTCACCGAGGAGTGAAGAGGCCTTAGCTAGTCTAGAGGGTGTTGATTGAACCCACGACATCTCGGTCCGCGACGACACATACCGAGCACGCTATTCACTGCGCCACGGTTCCCCCCCCCCCCTTTTTTTTTCTTCGTTGACTGCCCCACGGTCACACTCTTTGGAGGCTTTAAAAACACTTTATATCACACGTTCCTGTCACTGTGCTCTTGGTCGGCGGGGTGTTGTCGCCCTCTGGGATCGATAAACTAAAGCACTGCATCATGACCATGGCCTTCGCGATTAGCTCCCGCAACGCGTCGTTGTTACGCGTCCGTGCCATTCGGTAGGTTTCCAATAGGAGAAGTGCAATTTCGTCAACGCCTTAACACACCACGCGTTGGCGACCTTAGCCCAAGCGTCGGCCTCACTCACAGCATCCAACCATACCAAATATAGATCTGCGACGCGCGCCTGCCTCGCCTGGCTGTAACACCGCGTTGCCCCGCTTACGCTCGCCCCAAAAAAAGATCGCAGCCGAGCAACAGGGGAGACATGACGCGCGTTGCGTTTCCTTCTAGTCCGGCCGTGTTGTTCAATAACTCTTTAAAGGAACCGACAACTGATCTTTCTCGACCCATTTTTTTACGGCGTGACAGAATGCTCACCCTTCGTAGTGTTTGGTAGCTGCAGTAGTTAATCCCAAAAGCACGTAGTTATTTTACAAGCAGTATTTTTCGATCTGAAAGCCTCAAAACACGGACGTAACTTCCCTCCAGCAACGCTGAGAATTGATAGCGATGCCGCCAGCCCTTCTGGAGATTTGTGAAAGCTGCCGTCGTTCTGTATATATGCTTATAACCACCTTTATTTTGAGCTTTTCAACTATTTGTGAAAATAACAAGCTGTTACAATGCCATCATGTGGCATTATACAGCTTCCTTTGGTATTTGTACAGCGTCGTGTGCGCCTGCGCCCAAGGTTGCCTGCGCCTGTGTCATGGGTGGCTTGTCCCGGCGTCGTGCCAAGCCAAGTCATCGAAAACGTCACTGCGCATATGCACGGCCGCGCCGAGTGTAGGTAGCAAAATTATGTCGCTCCAAAATCATAGCGAACTGAAAACTGCGTGCTCGGTTGCAGAGCACGCCGAAAAGTTGTTCAAGACGCGCTGACGGGCATGGGATCACTACGTCACGCGAAGGCAGCTCCACTTTAATGCATACTACTAACGCAGGCCTATATGTACATTTTTCTGGAGTAATGTCTTTTAGTATAAAGAAACGAACACTATTTGAACACTAACAAAAAAAATCGTCGACCGCGTACAGCAATTAACGGTCACGTGGCCGGGTACATCAGGATCGTTCATGTCTTTGCCACCAGAGGCGCCACAGGTCATTTATTTTTTCGCGACTTTCAAAGAAGAGATAAAAATATAAATCCACCTCTCACGAAAAAAAAAAACAGTGTTGATTTGAGTCAATGCCACGGACAATCTTTCCACCAGAGGAGTCATCTCATTTCATGTTCTCGGCAGTTGTCGGTCCCTTTAACATATTGCGGGAATGCAACCTTAGCCGACGTTAGTGTCCAGTCAGCGACGCTCTTCTGACTGTCACACCGCCTTCTCTGTTTGCGGTCTTACCGTTAACTACTGCAGGTACCACAAGCTTTTGTTTAACCATTGATCGCCCTTGATGTCAGTGTCATCCGCTAAAAAAAGACAGAAGTCCTTTGTTTTCGGCCACTGCAAATGGCATCCCCCCCGCTTTTTTTTAATGGTGAAAGCCTTGAGTGACTATAAATGTGTGCGCTCCCGTCCGCAAGACTTGCGCGAGACGATGCGCGAATTAGCGAGACCGAGAGGTATCGTAAGGCCTTGCCTAAAGCCCACGTGACCATGTCCGAACAATGACGTCACATCATGACGTCCTTTTGCGAGGTCGTCACGACATCACAGATTACTAAATTTTGTGACGTCATTAGGGCGACATCACGCGACATCGCCGCTTGGTCAGTCCGCCGCGGTGGTGTAGCGGTTACGGTGCTCGGCTGCTGAACCCGAAGGTCGCGGGTTCGATCCCTGCCGCGGCAGTCGCATTTCGATGGAGGCTAAGTGCTAGAGGACCGTGCACTGTAACAAAATGTCAACAGAGTAGCAAGTTGGGCTAGTTGGTGCATATTCATTTTTGAAGAAAACAGCGCACGGAAAAAACGAAGACAAGGAGAGGGAACCCACACCGCGCTGTGTGTGTCCTCTCCACAATTTGTCTTCCTTTTTCCGTGCTCTGTTTTCTTCAAAAGTGAACCCGTGTACTGTCTGATGCCAGTGCAAGTCCGATGCCCTCGTTACCTAACAGGAGGGGGGGGGGGGGGGAAGCGAAATTTGGCCCATATATTGACTCAGTACGGAGGGTTGGCGCTCAGATGAACCTTCGCTCACTTGCCCCCCCCCCCCCCCACACACACACACACACCACCTGATGGGGAACCCTGCTCACGCTTATCCTCATAATCATATATGTTAGGCACAATATTAATGAGAACTACCAGACAATGATGCCAATTATGCCTTGGCGTCATTGTCTGTTAGTGCTCATTAATATTGTGCCTAAAAAAGAAAAACGAGCCCTTAAATTTACACTTCTTTCCTATAATCATATATGGTGCTTTTGGGACGTAAAACCCCAGCAACTATTATTATCGCCGCTTGGTCAAAGGTCAAATCACGGAGGCAGTGCAAAACACGTGAGGTGCAGAGAGCTTTCGAAGCGGCGGGGGAAGGATCAATACAACCGACTTGGAAGGGAAAAAAAAACTTGAAGGACACTTTGTACATTCCAATTCCAAAGTGTGTTCGGCGAAAGTTTGTGGCCATTCGACTGACTATGCCATGTCTTTTTGTTTTGTCGGACGGATGGATGGATGGACACGAAATGACGGACGGACGGACGGACGGACGGACACGGACGGATGGACAGACTGACACGGGTGGACGAACGGACGGACACGAATGGACGGACGGACGGACAGAAACGGACGGATGGAGACGGACGGATGGTCGGGACAGACGGACACATGGATGGACGGACGGACACACGGACGGACGGACGGGCGGATGGTTGGACGGATGGACGGACGGACGTGAGCATGAGACATTAAAGGCTTTCGCCTTAAAAGCTACGAAACTTCAACGAGAAGTCTTGAATAAGCAGACGTGCACCTTTGGGTGTTGTGATGCAAATTCTTCCTTTTGGTTCGTAACGGCCCTCTATGGCTGAACCACTGAGAGTCTTATTGACAAAGCCAGTTGGTTTAACAAACCAACACACGAAACATTTAATCAAGAATTAAAGTGAAAACTATAATGTACACAAAATTACACTTAGTAAAAAGTTCACTGCACACGGTAAACCACTCCTAATTACAACCAAAACGTAAGTTCAGTGATCTAAACTAGATAGTCTAGCTCTAACGTGGCTGAGCGGCCGAGCGGAGTAGAACCCGAGTTCAATCTGACCAACACACGGATGCTTGACTGGTCGAGTTGACGTGGGCTGGCTGGCGACGACGATAGAGCGGCGGCTGGTGGGCGAGACGTTCAGATGCCAGGGGCAGATGGGGACACGGACGGACGGACGGACGGATGGGCACGGACGGACGGACGGATGGACGGACACGGGTGGACGGACGTGAGCATGAGACATTAAAGGCTTTCGCCTTAATAAGGCGGATGTCGCCTTCGAGTCGTTTAAAGCGAATGACTAAGGGACCCTGTCATCTTATTTATTTTTTTCTACAAGCGTAAGCGACGTAAACTGGCTCGTTGAGGAGAACGCTCCCGGAAGAACGGCGAATAAGTTTGCCCTTTTTTTTATATAGATTGTTGGCATGGGCGAGGAGCGCGGAGGCTAAGCGTACGGCGGGGATTGTAAATGCCAGCTAAATATAGAGTGGTTTGATGTCACGAAAGACGCTCGTCGTCATGAGCTCCCGTCGTTATCGACCATCGATCTGCTTCACTCCATCGGAGTGCGGGTTGCGCTGGTCACGTATGCGTGACGCGCGTAGGTTAGAGAATGCAAAAATTATAACGCCATTGCAGTCGCTATCACAAACGGTGCCGTCATTCATGGCCCATCGAAAGGATACGGCACAAGGTCGTCCGCAGAACTTTTTGCAGGAAGGTGCATCAGCAAGAGTGGGTTGGGTGGGGGGGGGGGGGGGGGGGGTGAGGGGGGGGGGGAATGGAGGGGCATCTAGCATTGGCAACGTCTCTTTGACTTCACATGACATGAGAGGCAAAATTATCGATAATGTGTGACGTGCGAAATTGAACCGTAATACTGAAGGCCAGGACCTGAGTGTGCTAATCAAGTTGTGCAGTTTGTTGCTACTGCTTAGAAAAATATATGAAATTCAAAGGGGGGCACAGCCGCCCCCCCTTGCACCCCCCCCTCCGGATACCCATGGTATGGCGGTTGCGTTCGTGGGTGATTCAATTTCACCGGCGAAAATTCGTCGCATTTCATCACTTCGCCAGAATTACCAGCGGCCGCTTTTTTGGAAATCGCGAAGCGGCAAAGCGTTCTCCGCACGAAGCACTTAGATTATTACATTTGAACCGACCGTATATGCCGCGTGATGAGAAACTCGTTCATTTTAAGTGTTATAATTTCCGTAATAAATGTCTGCAGTCGTCTTAAGGATGTCTGCGGCCACAAGAAAATTAATTATGAATCCAACGTTAAGTAGGACTGAGAAATGAGCGAGTTGGTATGGATTCATAATAATAAAATGGCGCCACAAATGCGACGAAATCACTGAGAACACACGTACAGAAGCGCCGATTCTGTACTGAAGTTACATTGGCGCGCGCAGAACACAAATGTATACACGCACGTGGCTTCACAAAACAACAACAAAAGAAGAGGAAAATATGTACCCATTTAAATACAATGTTTCATTGTGTTGCAACGGGACAGATACATGACCAGCATTTGACCCGGCCGGTCACGTTGCCGAATAAATAAATATTCTATACAAATGAGCGGATATTTTTGTTGGTTTTATGTGGCCACGTCGCTTTTCAATCGAGGCGAAATGGTAGAGGCCCGTGTACTGCGCGATGTCAGTGCACGTAAAGAACACCAGACGGTCAAAATTTGCGGAGCCCTCCACTACGGCGTCTCTCATAATCATATCGTGGATTTGTGGGAATGGAAAGTGAGCGTGAGGAGGAGAAAAAGGAGGAGAAGAATGCGAGTGTAGAGAGGGAGAGGGAAAGAAAGAGATACTAAAAGAATGAAATCGAAACAAAGGGAAGAAAGCGAGAAAAAAGAAGGCGAGAGAAAGCGATAGGAAGAAGCAGACAAAGAAGATAGAAAACAAGGAGAGAAAGCATATTCATGTATAGTATAGTCATGGCCGCTGGATATCCAGCGGCCGTGGTATAGCGGCCGTGGTATAGTATAGCAAAGAGTGGGAAAGATAAAGGTGAGGGGGGTAAAAGCCTAGCCATGTCAGGACGAGCTAGGTGTGTACGCAACAGCTGTGCTGTGAGTCTGTGACACAGCTAGAGTGTACTAGAACAGGGGAGTGCTCGGAACAAGCTTCGAAAAGTGAAGCGCAAACAGGGCCAATCCACTTCAATGTGCCGTCGTTTAAGAGTTGCTCGTGGCTCCGCCAAAGTGGTGCTGGGGTAGGATGCCCGCTACCCACTCAAAAGGCCCGGGTTCGAATCGCAGCTGTAAATGGCGAGGTTTTATTTTTAGTATCACCTTTTATAGCTGTACTGGTTTTCCTTTGTTTCTTAAAACTGGCTTCAGTTGCTACGTATTGCCACATAAACTGAAGTGAAGTGGGAACTGAAATATGACAGTGAGCATAATTATTTGCAGCGCCACCACGCAAACATTCAACAAAAACGTAAAGTGTGGTCTACGAGAATTTTGCGAATACGAGACTCGAAACGAGACTTCACATATCACGTTATTTTTGTAGCAAAACGTGGAAACTGAAGCTGTGTGTTAAGAAACAAACAAAAGAAAACCATTACAGCTATAGCATGTGACACTAAAAATAAAGACGTACCTTCTCCTGCTGAGATTCGAACCTGGTGTTTCGTTAGTTGGAAACGGGCATTCTACCCCTGCACCACTTTGGCTGAGCTGAGCACGCTATGCACTGCGCCACGTTCACCTTTTTTTTTTATTGACTGCGCCGCGGTCAGATGCTATGGAGGCGCCTTTTTTATCACCCATTCGTCTCACAGTGCTCTTGGTCGGCGGGATGTGGTCGCCCTCTGGGAGCGATAAAGTGAAGTAATGCATCATGAACGTGGCCTTTGCGATTAGCTCCTGCAACGCGTCGTTGCTACGCGTTCATGCCCCTCGGTGCGCTTCCAATTGGAGAAGGGCAATTTCTTCAACGCCTTAACACACCACGAGGTGGCGACCTTAGCGCAAGCGTCGGCCTCACTCACAGCATCCAACTACACCAAAAATCGATCTGCGACGCGCGCCTGCCTCTCCTGGCTGTAACACCGCGCTCCCCGCTACGCTCGCCCCGAAAAAGATCGCGGCCGAGCGACTGGGGAGACACGACGGCATTGCGTTTCCTGCTATTCCGGCCATGCTGTTCAATAACTCTAACATGTTGCGGGATGGCATCCATAGCCCAAGTTAGTGTACACTTAGCGACGTTCTTCTGGCTGCCACACCGCTTTCTCTGATTACAGTCTTACCGTTAACTATTGCAGCTACCAGTGGTTGGTTTAATCAGTGATCATGGACGTTAGCCGTCTGGATGGAGATGCACCACCAAGGGTCATAGCTCGGCACACTCACTCATGAGTGCACTCAACTCACACTCACTCACACTCATTTGAACGTGGTGAGTTGAGTATGAGTGAGTACTCATGAAGTGTGAGTGGACGTGAGTGTGAACGTGAGTGAGAACTCATGAGTGTGAGTGGACGTGAGTGTGAACGTGAGTGAGTGCGAAGGCTGAAAAAATTGTTGTGAGTGAGTTTGAGTGAGTACTCTCTTAAAGTGCCGACCTATGGAGCTCGGCACACTCACTCATGAGTGCACTCAACTCACACTCACTCACACTCATTTGAACGTGGTGAGTTGAGTATGAGTGAGTACTCACGAGTGTGAGTGGACGTGAGTGTGAACGTGAGTGAGTACGCATGAG
>JALIZH010000654.1:0-15264 GCA_030522465.1 Rhipicephalus appendiculatus
AGGTGGATTGAGCGCTTCTTCCGTGAGTAGCAGGAAGACATCCTGTGCTGCCACGTGCGGTCTAAAGCCAAACATTGAATTGGGAAAGGGCCGGTGCGTCTCAATGTAAGAACTCAATCGTGTTTGAATGACCATTTCGAATAGTTTGCCCATGCACGATGTCAGAGAGATGGATCTAAGGTTCCCTAGATTCTTGGGCTTTCCAGGTTTCGGTATTAATACGATTTCCGCTTCTTTCCATTTGCGTGGTACCTCTCCATTGTCCCATACTTTTTCGTTGAAGAAGTCTGTAAGCTGGGATAGAGTTTCATTGCTCAGGTTGCGAATCATTGGATTCGTGATTTTATCTCTGCCAGGGACTGTGTTCTTTTTGAAAGACTGTGCAGCTGCGTGGACTTCGGCTACCGTTATAGGGCTCTCGAGTTCTTGGTTGGCTGGGCCATCGTAGTTGAGACGTGCCTTGTCTTCGAATGGGCCCTCCCGGAGCTTAGATAAATTTCTTTTAACTGAGCGAGTCAATTTTCGTCGGTTCCCTCGAATTCGTTCTCTATTTGTCGGAGAATTGTGTTCGTGGCTGTCCGTGTATTAGTCGGATCTAACATGCTGCGTAATGTTGCCCACGTTTTCTTCGTGTGCAAGGTACCCAAAGGGACGCACAGAATTGAAACCAGTTATTTTTATCCAGAGTTCGAGCATATTCATTGGCTTTCTGGGTAAGCTCTGCAATTCGTATCTTTAGTTTCCTGTTATGTATTTGCGTTTTCCATCGCTTAGCTAAACTGCGTCTACCTTCCCACAACCTTAGCAAGTGAGGGTCTATGGCAGGTACGGTTGTCGTTGTGGTTATTTTACGGGTAGTCTCCTCATGAATGTTTCGAATAAAGTTTGCCCAATCAGGTGCGTTTGTTAAGCACTCCGGGTTTCCTTGTTTTTCTTTGAAAGCGGTCCAGTCCGTCATAGTTGCCGTTCCAAGTGGTCGTCTTATTTTAAGTGAATTTAAGGACAGGCCAATTATGTTGTCATCGCTGCCTAAGTTTTCATCAAAATTAGTCCAGGTTATCTGGTCTAGGTCATTCGTAAAAGTAAGGTCTGGAAATGTGTCTCTAGTTACACTATTTCCAGTGCGAGTTCGTTTGTCTAAGAGCGTGGCGAGCCATAGGTTATTGTTTTCGGTAGCCTCAAGCAGGTTCTGCCCTTTAGAGGAGTCTTTGGGGTACCCCCATCCGTATGAGGCGCATTGAAGTCCCCGAGAGCGACCACTTTGTCCCTCGTATTTGCCATTTGGTTGACATATGTTATTAGCTCTCCAAAATGTACGTTACGTTCTCTGGGTGGGCTGTATACGTTAACGACGATTGTCTTAGATTTGTTCCTTTTATATGGCCAGATAGTAATAACTTGGTGTTGTATTTTGCAGTTGGGCATGTTTGTGAGACTCAGCGCGACATCCTTCGGTGCCAAAGTTCCAATTTTTGTGTAATCAGGGTGAGTGTGGAGATGGTAACCTGTCATATTCTGTAATTTTGTTCCTATTTCCTGAAGACAGATTACATCAGGCTGGATTGGCGTCGATTGTATGTATTGCGATAAGGCGGATATCTTGTTGTGTAGAGTACGACAGTTCCACTGCCATACTTGTAGGGCTTCTCTACAGCGCGTATAGTTGCTAGCCATGATTGTTATTCTCGCTGTCCGACGTCTGAAACAATTTCGGACGACGGGTTGGAGCTCCCGGGCTGCTGCTAGCACGTTTCCTGAGTTTTTCTGTGACGGAATTAAGCGAATCGTCTACGTATCTTTTAAGTTTGTGTATTTCGGCGAACAATTGTTGCATCTGTTGTGCTAGGGCAGAGAATTGGTTTTCTGTGCCATCGCTTTTACTTTCTGCCTCTTTCTGTGGTACAGGCTTAGCTTGAGACAAGTGTTGTTCGACGTGGCTGTGGGATTGTTTTAGAGCGGCCAACTCTCGTTTGATTTCTGCCAAGCTGGCTTTTAATAGTTTGTTTTCCTTTTTTAGTATTTGATATTCCGGGTTTTGAGTTATTGGTGAGCTAGTGGGAGAAGCGGCTTGTGCCCAGCTTACCGGTTGTTCAGGTGGCTGCTGAGCTGGAACTGCCCTGGACTTTGGATGGCTTTGATTGGTCTAGGGTGCGGGTGGTGGTTTCATCTCGCTGTTGGTTGGTCGGAGGCTTGACCTGGATCTCGTTCTGGACCGGCATCGCGACGTGGATTTTGAGTGTGACACATGGGCTCGATGTTCCAGTCCTGGGAATTCGTGATCGCTGAACTGCATCTCTTGCTCTTCGAATAATATAGTTCCGAGCTTAACTCTCTTTATCAATGAGGTGCAAGGGCTTTAGCTGTGCTTCTCGCATGACGCGTTACAGCGATACGTGGCAAGTTAGGCCCTTCGCTCATGCACTTCAAAACTTCTGAAATAATGCAGAGATTACCGGCTGGTAACCGTAATAACCACCCTAACCACGATGACGTACAGCAACATGGCAGCCCCCATACACCCCAGACCACCCGCTACCATCCCAATTCGTGCTTTTTACTGGCTCTCTGCCCGAACAGCAAGAAATAAGTGGCATAATCTGTCATCGCTTTGTCTAATCTAACACTGAAGGCAAATAATCAGGTATCTTCTTTCGCTAATATTCATACAGCTCGTTTGTTTTGATGCTGCTAGGACTACCGAGGTGATGCCAAGCCGTAAAAGTGGTTTGATGTTAACTGAGCAGATGTCGCAACAACATTAGCGTCGGTGATGCGTTGACGATGCGAAACACCATGAATGTCTTTATTGTTTTCTGTGCCCGTAATTTGCTGTCCCACTCAAGAATGGTACGCGATTGCTGCTGAAAGTGCGTTGACCGTGCTGTCAAAAAATAACTCGGTGAAAACGCCAGTATGAACGCTGTTAGAAAAAGAACTGCGTTCCTCACAAACGCCAGCGAACACGCCCTGTAAAAGTGGGATTCTGAACATAAAGAAACGGCGAGGTGGCGTTCCCGCAGAGGTTCTTGCGTTTAGTATTAAACAAAGTGTCCTTCAAGTGTTTTTAAACGATCGACAGTGGCTTATTTGTGGTGACTTCAAAAAAATCAGGGGTCACATCGCCTGTTTTAAATGTGCATTTTAGGGGTCAACAAGAAGCTGCAGGCTGCAGCAAAAAAAATGATTGCAAGGAGCTCCTGTCATGGATCAAATCCATTACTAACCATATGTACTGGGCAGCTGCATCTAGTGATGGAAACAAGGAACTCATCGTTTGAAAGTGAACGTCCCTTCTTAACCACATTAAAGGCATTCATGAGCATTATATGAGCTGTTTCCCTCGTGTCTACATGGTGACATTGAGCCGAGCGAATGGCTAAAAAAAGGTCAGCAATTATATTGCAGTGAGAGTTGGGCCTTATACGTTCAAACTTTAAATTTGAGTGTTTTTGTTACACAGAAACACTGCTAATATATTAGTATTCAAAAAGTAGCCCTAAATAAGTAGACTAAAAATGCATGTTTGACAAAGAATGCAAAAATCAGTTAGTACAAGCAGCAAATGGATGTCACATGCATGAACATATGTAATGTAAGTGGGAACATCAGCAGTTAGTCTAGTGCATACATATACCTCATAGGTGAATATAATGTATATTAAATTAGCGCAGTAATTCAAACAGAGTGCAATTTATGCAACACATTAGCCCATCATAAAAACAAAATGAACAAGCAGGAAATTGATATAATGATTAGAAACCAAAAAAAAAAAAGCCGGCAGATCCCACGCACTGTGGGAATCGATGTAATGCAAAGCAGCCAGGAAGGAGCAAATCATGCTTTACATAATTTGCATGTCATGTTTAACATGTTAAGTCTTTTCATTTGTGTTTGTCATACAGTCACGTCGCGCAATACCAATTCTGGTGTATATCAAGCTAGCGAACAGGACGCAAGCGCACCATGAGCGTGGCATGTATATGGCATTGTAGAGGATATGCATGCCAAGATTTTCATGCTAGCACGTGCCACTTATGTTCGTTATACAGTCATGTCACTCAATACCAAATTTGGTGTACATCAAGCTAACGAAACGGCCGCGAGCTCGCCATGAGCCTGGCATGCACGTCATGTCGCACATGACAAGTCACGATTTCCATATTACCACGTGTCGTTTACGTTCGTCATACAGTCACGTCACTCAATACCAAGTTTGGTGCATATGAAGCTAACGAAACGGCCGCGAGCACGCCATGAGCGTGGCACGCAAGTCATGTTGGACATGACATTTCATGATTTCCACATAACCACTGGACATTTATGTTCGTCATACAGTCACGTCACTCAATCCCAAATTTGGTGTATAACAAGCTAACGAAACTGCAGCGAGCGCGCCATGAGCGTGGCATGCAAGTCATGTCGCACATGACAAGTCATGATTTTCATATTACCACCTGTCATTTATGTTCGTCATACAGTCATGTCACTCAATACCAAATTTGGTGTATATCAAGCTAACTAAACGGCCGCGAGCGCGCCATGAGCGTGGCATGCAAGTCATGTCGCACATGACAAGTCATGATTTCCACATTAGAACAGGACATTTCTGTTCGTCATACAGTCATGTCACTCAATACCAAATTTGGTGTTTATCAAGCTAACGAAACGGCCGCGAGCGCGCCATGAACGTGGCATGTAAATCATTCTTTTCATGACAAGTTACTCATGATTTTCATGATATGACCAACTATTTACGTTCGCCATACAGTGATCTTATGTCATAAAAAAATTTGGTATAAATCCCATTAACGATACGGCCAGGAGAGCACAAAGTCGTAGGCGGCTAGATAGATAGATGGATAGCTAGATAGATACGCTCAAACTCGCCGAAGTTCGCTAAGAAATGCTTCGCACTTAAAAAGAAATAACTATATGGTAATTACAACTGCATATATTTTGGATATTTTTTTAAGCATGTCAACAGTAAGTTTTGTGAAGCTGTTACAGCATAAAGGATTAAAGCAGGGGAAGTCGTAGCAATGGTAACTGACAACTCTTTATTCATATATTACTTTTTTAGATGTGAAGCATCTTATGGCGAAGCTTAATCCGGTGGTGGTGGTGGTGTGAGGCGTGACCACCTTTACTACGCATGCGCAAACCCTTTCGAAAAAATAAAAAAAACCTCTTCTCCCTCTCTCTCTCCTCTAGGCCTCACTGCGCATGGGCCTCCTCTCCTCTCTCCCCTCCTACGCTCCCCCCCTCTCTCCTCTACGCATTGCTGCCCGCGGCGTGCACACTCCCACTGCGCATGCGCGTCCCCCCTACCTCTCCTCTCCTACGCTCCCCCCCTCTCTCCTCTAGGCATCCCTGCCCGCGGCGTCAACACTCCCACTGCGCATGCGCGTCCCCCCTCTCTCTCCTCTCCTACGCTCCTACCTCTCTCCTCTACGCATCCCTGCCCACGGCGTTCACACTCCCCACTGCGCATGCGTGTCACCCCCTCTCTCTCCCTCTCCTCCGCTCCCCCCTCTCTCGCCTCGCGACGCCGACGCAGGCAGCGTCTGCTAGCGAGTTTCTTGGTTGAAAAAACCGACTGCTCACGCTGCACAACCGTTCACTGGCCACCCCGTATTAATGGCACTAGATATTGACCTGCGAGGTGGTGCCGGTGGGGAGATTTCTCCTGTGCGTTGTTGAACAATAAAAATTCGCAGCATGCGCGTTAACTAAAAGCGGACTGCGGGTCTCTGTGTCCAGTCGGAGTCTTCCGTCTCTCATTGCCCATTAGCAGCGATTGGCATGTTCCAGTAGGAAACACTGCTCCATCACTGCGTGCTTTGCGCCTCCCCAGTTTTCTCTCCATCAAAGGCAGGACGGTGTGGGCAAGTGTGAATGAACTGCGCATGGTTGTTTTGATTCGCAGGAGATGTGCAGCTTTGCCCTGCATCTCGCTGTGTGCCAGCTTCGAGTACTGCTGCAGTTTACTTTATAGAAACCAAATAAAAATCCTCTGTTAGGCAGTACCGCTTTGTACGTTCCACATTTCGACATCTACATAACCTTCGGTATTAAATGTTTGATACAAACGCTCTCTTGACAACGCGACGAGGTTTTGTCTTTGCGTGCTTTAATCAAAAGTTTCGCTGCTAGCCAGTGAAAACTGTACTGGGTCGCTTACCGAAAAAAATACAGCGCATTTACTTCGGTGGGCGTCAGCACTTGAAGTTTCTGCTTGTGCGCAGTGAAACAGTGATAGAGCATTTATCACTCGTATGGTCTTCGTGAGCTAACACCCGAGGTATGCACTTGATTGGGTTATTTAAACTTGCTACATGATCAGTGGCGGGCCATGACAAAGGGCATCATCGAGGAAAAGGACGTTTGATGGCTCGAAATGGGCTTGAAGGGATGAAGGCTGTTCCAATATTGGCTGTACAAATGCACTCATGCCAAACGGGGCGAGTTGGGAACTGAACCAAAGTCTGTCTTGATTTCCATACCTTCAGGTAAACAGTTGGGCCAAGCATTACCACTTAATCAAATTTTGCAGGTCCACTGCAACGGATGCGCTCACATGTATGTAGCCTACACCATGAACGCACATCATACTGGGCCGACTAATTTTCACACTTACCTCACAAAAGCGCGAGTTGTCATTGGCTTTCCATTTATTTCGCTTCGGTCGTACTTCCCAGAGCCGTATATTTCGGAAGTACTAGAGCCGTTTATACGGATCTGCTACTTCTCAAACGCAGCGCCGCGCTCGATTCCTGTCGCCTTGCGGAAAACGGTAAAGGACGAACCCTTTCTTTTGGGAGTTGGAGCAGCTGCTGCAAGTTTCCATTGCGATTTCCGTGCATGTTTACGATGTTCTCCGCAGCCGACATGTGCACGAATAGCAGCACAGATGCCCCAGGTCGATCTTAAACCAAGCATAACTGCCGACATCGACTTCACGGGCGCAGCACCACGAGAAACCTCGGCACAAAATGGCGTCGGCGGCGCGGAAGGGCGCTGTTGCCAGGCTCTAGTGCAGCAGTTTCCAGACTGGCGGCGAGATCAACGGAGCGCCGAACTCTCCCAAAGGGGATATACGGCTCTGAGCACACCACCACCACCACCGGATGAAGCTTCGCCATAAGATGCTTCACATCTAAAATATTGTCGCGCCTTCGGTGATGCTTTATGTCAAATTAGCCGTTTTGGTGAGAGAAGTGGGGGCTTTAAGTGTGAGGCGATGCTGAAGGTCGAAGCGTAGCAAACAGCCGCATGGTGTGATGTTCAAAAGTCAGTCCTAGGGTTTTTGGTCTGTTCATTTAGTCTAGTTCTTTCTGAAGAAAAATAGCTTTCACAGCACAAGTTAACCACATTTATCGCCATATTCAAGTTTGCTATCCCACTGGCAAAACCTTGCATTTGAACATTTTTCAGACTCTAGGGCACTGCAGAAACTCAAGGAGCTGGCAACTGCGAGAACCTTAAAGAAATGCCACAGCTTTCCATGAAATACCAGACGTATCGACTTGAAGCTTTTCACAGCCTGCTGCTTCACTTTGCACCGAAGCTGTACCACTACCCATACGCTGGTATGATGGCGATGTTCCTCTGGCAGAGTAGTTCACCATTTCTTTGTTGTTTCCCTGACACTCTTGTATCGGGAAGAGTCCAACTGCTTCAAATATTTTTGTCCTTTGTCTTGTTACAAGAACAGTTATAGCCATTGTAAATGTACATAATTTAGTGTTACATTTATATTAACTATGTCAACTTTGATTCACTGTGATGTGTGCCCTGTCAAAGTGTCAGTTTAGAGTTGAAAAGTGTTGATGCCACTACTTGGGCACGCCGCTACATGTGGTACCTGTAAATAGCAGGCTGTTACTTCAGTTGAAGCAGCTATGGTATTCCTTTTTCTATGTTCAGGGTAGCACATTCACTTTTTCACTATTCAGATGCAGTAATATTCAATCCCAAATTTCACTATATATTTTACATGATATATTTTACTTCTAAGATGAGATTCGCAAGATCCTTGTAATGTTTTTGATGATAGTTTTCTCCTTTGATACGAACAGTGAAGCCTAGTACAAAAGAATGGTAGCATTTTATGTTACTCTTAGAGACTTAAGAGGGAACAGGTGGAGATTCAGGCAGTTTCTTAAAAAAAAAGAAACAGCTGACAACTGCAACTTTTTTTTAAACTGCAGAAATCAGATGCTGTTTTTCTTTGTGTGTTCACTCAATTGAATGAAACCTTTTTCAGGACACAACTTGCTGTACTACACTATAACGAGAACAGTAAGCGTGAACAAGCACGTACGAAGGATGGCACTTCTCGATGGCGCATCAAGTAGCCTAAGGCAACAGGGGGTGAGCCTGTGTCCTGTCCCATAATGGAGCCAGCCAAACATGGTAAGCTTTCAATCCGTAATTTATTTTGCAGAAATGAAGGTGTCTGAATAATTATTGCAGGCTACGTCGAGAAACTCCTGGATGCAGTAATAACAGCAGCTGTCTGTGCACCTCCTGGAAAGAAAGAAAAGGCTGTTCCTGAGACACGATCACCACTGAGCAGCTCATTTCGTAATGTACGTAAGGATGTAGAGGTAACTAAGCTACTGAGTAGGTTCAATCGGTAGCGACGGAACCATGGCGTGTGAGTGCAGAACAAGACACAGTTGTTTCCCTCTTGCCTCTATTTGCTATTTGCTTATGTGTCACATGCTGCAGTAAGGCTGGACTGACTCAAGTTGTTCAAAACTTGTGGCTGGTGCAGAAGGCGGGATATCATTCATGGGGCTAGAAACGTGCATGCAGCTTCTTTCATGCATGTCCCATTGCTTCATTTATTTGCTTTTACAGCGAAAGCTGTTATGAGATCACAACAAGGGTCGTTTCTGCGCCGTAGTTGTCCGCCGCTGCCGCCACCGCCGCCGCCGGTGTCCGTAACCAATATCGCACGAAATAAGAAAAAAACTAACTAAATAAAAAAACACCTATGACCGAATGGGATTCGAACCCGGGTCTTCTGCGTGGTAGCCCAGCACTCTACCACTGAGCTACGCCGCTTTTTTTCTTCTTTATTACTTGCACATCATACAGTAATATTACAGTGCATGAACAGCGTGGACAGAGGTGAGAAGCAGTGTAGTTTACATAGCCATTATAATTCCTTTATGCCCATAAGTGGCTCAAGTATCCCGAGCCACTCTGGTACTGGGTCCATAATTTTACATTCGTCAACAAAGTTCGCGATCATTTGGCGGAAATATTCACGAATAGGCATTGTTTTGATATCGGCATGGCGAACTGCCATGTACTTTTTCCAAATACTGTAGAGGCCGAGCAACATAACAGTATCGTAAGGCACTCCTCCATCTTCGTCATAAACTGGTAAAAACCGGATCCCATAGGCATCTAGCGGTAGATCTTTTTTGATAGTTCTTTGCAGAATGTCCCAAAAAAGAACACGCCTTCCCAACAATCCAGAAATACGTGTTCGATGGTTTCGGGCTTACGGCAGAGGAAACAGTCCGTTCCCCACGGTACAAACATACCCCTCTCTTGCATCCACGTTTTAACTTCTAGAGTCCCTGTATGGAGCTTGAAAAAAATGATTTTGAACTGGATGGTACAGTCATTTTTTTAACTCTTGCTAGTACATTTTGCCCACGTCCAGCAGGATACAAACTCCTGTAGAGTGGTACCGGTAAAACAAGGTCGACAATGTCCTTGTACAGCCTTTTTCGTTTTACTCCCGCTAGATATTCGCGAGACAAACGTGCCATTAGAAAATTGCATGCTCCAACAACTTCTTTTAAATAACCCCTGAAGTGCCCCATGCAATTGATACGAGGTGACAACGAGTGACGGTAGAACTCTTCCAAGCCTCAGCTGAATAACTGCACGTAGAAACGGATCTCTTGTGTCTCGCAAAAACATAAAACGGCTAACGACTTGCCTTAGAAACAAATGCGACAGACTGAGACTGCCATACCGAACACGGCGAAACAGATTAGTGCGACTGGACCGTTCCCACACTGATCCCCATATAAATACTGCGAACACGCGGTGCAGCTTCTGCACATGTATACGTGAGCAATGCAAAACCTGTAATGTGTACCAGAGTTTGGAGACAAAGAAAAGATTACATACCGTGGCCCGCGCGAAGATCGAAAAATCCCATCCTCTAACTTTATCCACTTTTTCGCGCAATTCAGTAGCTTGCCGCCGCCAGTACGGCTCACTATCGCTATAAAATTCTAATGGCACACCCAGATACTTTGCGGGCTTCTTCACCCACGGCATATTAGCATAAATGTCCGGGATGGAAGGCCAATTTCCATGCCAATATCCCAAGCACTTTTCCCAATTAACAGAACTCCCACTGGCCTTGCAAAACTGTTTCGCTAAACACACTACTTCGTTAATGCTGTCACAATCAGAACAAAAAACTGCAACGTCATCAGCATACGCAAGTAATCGCACTTCATTCTCATGTAATTTAAATCCGCGGACGGAATCGCTGCTAATCACGCTCAAGCAGAAGGGCTCCATAAACAAACTGAAAAGCAATGGTGAAAGAGGGCAGCCCTGACGCACGGAGCGTTCCAAGTTAATGCGTGCCCCCACCAACTTATTAATAATTAGTCGAGTTGAACAGCCCTTATATGCCATAGTCACACCCTCTCTAATAATACAGCCTACGTTTACGAAATCCAACACACTCAGTAGAACATCGTGTGACACAAGGTCAAAAGCTTTTTTCTAAATCTAACTGAAGCATTGCGACGCATCTATCAGTCACATCGCAACACTCCAGAATAGACCTGGCCTTATGTATATTTGTCACAATTGTGCGTCCTTTGATTCCACACGTCTGGTGTGGACCTACTACTTCCTTTATTACACCCTGTAATCGCTTAGATAATATTTTCATGAAGACCTTGTAGTCTACATTTCTTAAACTAATGGGGTGATACGATTTGATAAGGCAAACTTTGGTTTTATCTTTTGTTTTGGGAATTAGAATAATGTGCGCCGTCACAAAGCTGGGAGGTAACATCTTGTACTTGTACGCTTCATTGAAAAGGCGAGTCAACATTGGTGAAAGATCTGACTTAAACGTTTTATAAAAGGCCGCACTCAACCCATCTGGCCCAGGAGACTTTCCTGGGTTCAACCCATCAATAGCACGTTCAACTTCCAAATTTGAAATGGGCAGTTCCAACCCTTCAACAAGATGCTCAGGAACTTTTGGCATTAAAGGTAAGAATTTCTCCTTAAATAGTCGCATGTCAACTTTAGATCGCTTAAACAGTTCTCGATAGTCGGTAGAAAAAACGTTTTCGATTTCCTTATTCTCTTTGTAAACAATACCGTTGTGGTGGATTTCCGCTATATTATTCCTGCGAGCATATCTCTTCTCTTCCCCCAGTGACTGTTTTGTTGGTGTTTCACCAACCAACAACTTTTCAGCTCGAGCTCGAATTATTGCTCCTCTATAACGCCTCGATGTCAAAAACTTCAAGCTTATGCCTAGCCTTGCGAATATCTTCTGTGAATGTTCCTGGTGATTTCGCCTCTTCTAGCAATGCAGCGAAATTTTGTTTCAGTATTGTTTCCTCTTTTCCCTTCTCTCGCTTGATTGCGCAGGCTCTTTGCAACGCCACCATCTTAATATCGCTTTTAAAGTATTCCCACTGGGCGCGAATTGATAGTTCACTATTGTCATTAATTTTAGTGACACATTATAGCGCCTTCTCGTTAAAGACGTCGTCCTCCAGTAGCTGCGAATCCAACTTCCAAAGGTCCCAGGAGAACCTATTTTTGTCTAGCTCCGTCACAACGGATATTAAAGCTGATTAAGCAGTGATCCGTAAAAAAAAACTGGCTCGACTACATATCTGTAACACATTGGTATTACATTGGCCGTTACATAAGCTCTGTCTAGACGAGCGTGGCTGGAATTTTTAAAATGCGTAAAATGAATGCTTTGCCCCACATCCAGACACTCTGCCACATCTTCGAGAATGTATCGGTCTATAATGTTGCTAAGAGCAGCTGTACTCGCATCCTTGTACGGCGCACTGCTTGTCTTGTCGTGTGCACAAAGCACACAGTTAAAATCTCCCATTATTACAATCTGCCTGTCCGTATCGCAATATCTATCTAGGGATTGGAAGAATTCACACCTTTCGGTTTGTACGTTAGGCGCATATACAGTCATTACGCGCCATTTAGAAGAAAAGTGCTTGAAGTCACATACTACCAACCGCCCCTGATAAACTAGATGTAACCGATTCAACGACAAGACCTTGTATCTGGCGGACAAATAATGCACAACCGGCTGAGGAACCAATGGCATGACTTATACAAACACTGTACCGTGAGGCAAAAGGCCGCACCATGCTCCCGGTCTCTTGTTCTCCTTCAACTATGGTTTCCTGCACGGCTATAACGTCGAGTTCTCGCTCTACAATTAGTCGATACAGTTGATTCTGCTTCTTTCTGCAAGCGAGACCCCGAACGTTAAGTGAAGCAAAACGCAGAAAGCTTTCCGAAGCCATGGTGAAGATGCGGTTGATTGAGATCGGGAGCATGATGCTAACCTCTGCCCCTCAGTGCAGCTGTGCCTTCCAGCTGCACACCTCGTTCCCCACCCTGAGGACGCGCCTTCGCTGTTACGAAGGCAGCGACGCCGCCGGACGCCTGTCCGGCGGTAGCGAAGGCCGTGGGCGCAAAGCTGATCGCCGCGTTGGCAGTGCTTTCGATGGTGGCTCTCCGACGCCAGCGTCTCCCGCACCGCTACCGTCTTCCACGTGGTCCCGCGAGCGTTTGCCCGCTGTGCCGCTGGAAGTTTCCATCGCCCAGTCTTCCGCTTGCAGAATCACACCGGACCCGTCTTCCTTTACCTGGTTGGTTTCTGCTGTCGGCGTCGCTTGCAGTACCACACCGGTCCCGTCTTCCTTTACTTGGCTGGTTTTCGCTGTCGGCGTCGCTGTCACAGACGCCGAGGTTGCCCCACTGTCCGTTGTCGCCGGTGCCGCTTCCGAGTGAAGCTCTTTTCCTGCTTGGAAGGTTAGGGGAAACGCTGGCCGCGCGTCCTTCCGATACTTCTACGATGACAGGCCTCGGTGAGCTACCAGCGACCTCCTCGGCATCCGCTTCGTCCATAATGAGTTCAGCAGTGTCTTCGCTGCCCGTTGTTCCCAGAGGTGCGGCAACACTCGCGTACGTGCGAGCGCATACAGCGTCCTCATGACCGTAGCGCCGGCATTGTCCACACCGCGGTACACGACAGTCTCTGCGTATATGGCCAGTACTTCCACATCGAAGGCACAGTGGAGCTCTGCCCGGGACGACCACAAGAGCTTGTTCACCAGCAACTCGCAGTTGATGGGGAATATCCTCAATACTGATGCCGCTTTTCAGCTTCAGGGTTACAGTTCTCGTTGTTGACCCTTTATCCGTAACGCCATTCACACGCCATCGCTCACGAGTGATGTCTGTTACACGGCCATAGGGCAGAAACGCCACCCTCACGTCATCGTCGGCTGTGTTGTACAGGAGCCAGTGGACCTTGATGCGAAGATCCTTACTCGTCGGGTCGATGACAACGCAACGCCGACCTTTCACTTTGACATCGTTACTTGCAAGAAGTCTCTTGGTACCTTCGTCGCTTTTGAAGGTGACTGCCCACACGTGGTTCATCTGGTAAGCCCCCAAGGCGACCACTTCGGGGAGGAGACGCAGGCGGTCCAACGTGTCTCTAAAGTCTTCCACTCGAAAAGGCCTTGCTCGGACATCGCCGTGCATGAAAACATTTTTGAAACACAGCGTCCACTCGGCAGATTAGGCAGGATCAAACGGTACTCGTCATTTTCCTTAACAGCGTCCCTGTTACCGCGGCCCGAATCGACCGCTGCAACCGCTCGGTCGGAGCACGACATACTGCGTCTGAACGCGTCGGTGTCCAGAAACAGAGTGACTGAGCTACGCCGCTGCTTGAAACTGCGGTGCAAACTGACCCTAGGCAGGCTTCATGTCGGGTAAGGAATCGCGTTAACGTGTGTTGTTAAGCGTTTTAGAACAGTACAGTAAGAACCAGGCGTCACACAAGTCGAATTGCGTAACGAGTGGGTTGTTCAATGCTCCGACCCATTACAAAAAGCCTGAGGCAAAAATTCTTCATTGTCGTCAGCCACAGCATCAACAAAGTGCACATAATGCGTTACAAGAGTGTAGCGGGTACCACGCTTTTCTGAAGAATGAAGAATAATGGAATAGTAGACGCTTCCCCACTACACAAAAATTATGGTGATTTATGGCGTAGTGGATACCATGCAAGTGCGGTTGTTGTAGTTGCCCCAATAATGTTTAAAAAAGGCCCTAGAAAGGCCGCTCTCCCAGCTTTCGCTGTGGCTGTGCTGCGAGTTCCGCGCGCAGGCCTGGCGGTTTTTTAAAGACGATAGTCTTTCTTGGGATACCTAAACGAAGAAATTTTGGTCTGTCTGTCTGTCTGTTTCTCTGTTTGTCGGCACGTCGCACGATTCAACTAGCTGGCCAAAGTTTAACCCCTTTCCTTACGACCTCCAATCTTGACCGAAAGGCATGTGTTCAAAGGGGTGAGCGTGGGCAATTAAAAATCAAATATTACGCATACCTGAGGCACAACATCAATACCTTAGTACTATTCACAGTGTTCCTTTAAAACAAAATCTATGGATACGTAATTATAAAGATCCTAGTGTTTATTACGCGGCGCTTAAAATGCGCCGCTGTGTACAAAACAAGTCTCCGCCCAGTGATTTAACTTCCACGCTGTGGTGCTGCCACCTGGCAGCACCATAGTTCAACACAAGCCAATGTTCCCCGGTAGCGCTGTAGATGGCGTCCTCTTCTGTTTTATCAATGCCAGCCAGATGCGGCTGATTCATCGTAGAAGAGCGCTGTCTCAGGCAAGGCAAAACATATATGACCGCTTGATGAAATACGACCCACTCTACAAGACATGACCAGAGAACGCAGAGAAAAGACCGACGACCAAATTTCAGCGGAGAAACGCCGGCGTCCGTATAAGCGTGCCCGGAAAACGTCCGAAAAACGAGCCCAGCTATTAAATTGTGGTACTCATGCCGCTCATGCAGTGCAGTTGGCACAAGACTATCATCTTTCGACGACATTTGCAGCGAAGCACGCAGATACGCGGCCAATTTTTTTTGTTCTACGTGTACAAATAATATTTCCTGTAGGAAAGAT
>JALIZH010000655.1:0-20414 GCA_030522465.1 Rhipicephalus appendiculatus
CAAGCTCAACACCTAAAAATAAAAAATACAAGAAACGTGATAGTGCGAAAACCCAGACAGTCGCCAAGCGCGAACATCCCTTTCAATGGCAGATTGCGTTTCTCTCACAAGTAATAATAACGTTCGGCGAGCTTCGTGCATCCATTCGGCAATGGATGACATATATATTACAAGTATATAGCTGCACTCAGCGCATTTTATTTGCCGACAATCGGCTCACACCGCTCACAAAACAAAATTGGGGGGACCCCTTAAGCTTCGCCTTTAAGAGTTGAACGCGATAGCGATATCCCGTCCCTAGTGCGTACTTCAATCACTTAGTGCATAGTATGTAATGGGTAGTATGCTTTAAACCAGGAGAAATTATGCGCGGCAAATGTGGGAAATGTTTTCGAACTTGCTATGCACCCACTACGTGGTGTTAAGGGAATACGCGCAGTAAGGTGTGTGCCGTTTGTAATGGGTGGCTGGCTTTAAACTATGGAATCGTTATGATAGTCACATATCCTGACGCCCGACGGCAATTTACGCTTGTACCACGCAATATTCCTGGGATATTACATGTTATATTGAAACGCCTATATAAAGGACGCTTGCGTTTGCGAAGCATGGAAGTTATTTTCACTGCATTTCCAAGCAGAGGAAGTTATTTTCACAGTATATCCAAGCAGAGGCATTGCTGTGTGGTGGAACACCTGCTTGCCACGCAGACGACCCGGGTTCGATCCTCACTCGGACGCGAAAATTTTTATTATTTATTTTATTTGCATCTTTCTCGATTTTTCGGTCACGGACAAGATGATGATTTTTCGCTCACAACCAACGACGCCGACGCCTGAATTTCTGCGAAACGAGCTCTTTAACGCTATCGCGTTAAAAGCGCCGCTGCGTACATTTGTATGCGCGCCGCCGGCCGCCTATCCACACTAGCGCGGCGACGGTGCTGCCGCCTGTAGCCCAATTTCGGGGCGAATAAGGCGAGCCATGGCCTCCGAGATTAGCCGGCTGCGCGCGGCGCGCCACCGGCTAATCTCGGAGGTCATGGGCGAGCTATTCATACGCACCATTTAGCGCTCGCGGTACGCAGATCTCGGAGCAGCTTGAGCGTGTTTTCTATCACGCAACGCTTTTACATTTGAAGGCAAAAGCCTGTAATGTCTCATGCTCACGTCCGTCCGTCCGTCCGTGCGCCCGTCCATCCGTCCGTGTCCTGGCACGGTGCAGGTGGCCGCCGGGGCACGCCAACGGACGCTTGTCGCGTCAGACTCTACAGCGCTCGCGCTTTGCTTGCGTAGCGTCGCTGTGCCCAGCGTGTCGAATCATGCAGGAAGGGAGACGCGCGCATCGCGTTCCATTCTGTCCGACCCCTTCTCAATGGGCACAGGCGTTCCCGAACACACTTTGGAATTTATGAAGTGTCCTTCAATTTTTTTCCTTTCACATTGAAAATTTTCCTTGAGACGCGCACGAAAAGTGGCCCCCTTCTGTACCAACTCATGATGTAGAAGGAAAAAAAAAATAACACCGGGCACACTTGGCGTCAGACGCCACCGCGTGGCAGGAGACGCAGAGGGGTCATTCCACGTGCCGCAGTTTAAAAGAAAAAGAAATATAAGACAGCGTCAGCTTCTGCATTGTGGACACCTGCAGCGCGTTGCTCAAGTACAAACCAGTAACAACTATGACAGTTGTTAGTTCAAGCTTGTCCTGTGTTGCCTTCTTTGTGTCCTTCTTTGTTCTGCAGCGGCGCGCTGCAAGTATCGAGCTGCTTGTCGTTCTTCGTGTGACATTCTAACTTCTTGCTATGGCATTCATTGCTTCACCCTAGTGGCGAAACTGTGAATTTTTTTTCCAAAGCAGTTTCAACAAATCTCGTGGCTCTGTGGTGGAACGTCTGCTTGCCACGCAGACGGCCTGGGTTCGATCCTGAATCTGACCGAAGCTGTTACTATTTATTAGGGGCGAAGCCCCTTAAGACCGAGCCTTGTCGGCGTGCGGCGGCGTGCACAGCATATGCAAGGTACCCACTATACGCCATGACGATGAAGAATAAGCGTGTTAGCACGTTCAAGGTACCCGACGACGACCATGCAACATTCTCTTTCTGCCATGGATGAAAACGAACGTAAGGCGCGGGAAGCGGCGGCAAAACGACAAAAACGCCCAGCCGACTCAGAGTTGAGGGCGCGGGAAGCGGTGGCTCAACGGGCGCGAGACTAAAAAGCCACCTAAACAACGCCCAATGTTAGCGGCGTAGGCGTGGTTCATGTTGGCTACCCTGTGCTGCCGAGCAAAACTAGCTCCCTGGTGTACCTAGGTGGGCCCAGAAATCCCCTAGTCAAGTTAACGAAGGGCAGGGGCAGTGAAACTTGGATGTTGGAGGCACTCGACGGCGTGTCTTTTTCGAAGGTTTTGTGTATGTGTGTCCTGCTTTCTTGTGCTACCTCGCGGGTGTATCCTACGAAGTTAGTGAGATTGCTGAGGCTACCAGCAGTCTGTGTACGCGGTTCTCAGTATTTTGCCAGCGTCCGCGGTGTGCCGGAGTGACGGCAGGGTTCTGTTTGGTGTCGCAGAAGTCTGACGTTTCAACGCTATAGACGTCGATGGTTTTCCGGAGAGATAAGTTCTGCTCTCTCTATCACGGATCGCTTCGCTCTCTTAATACTCTGCTCTCAGTATCACGGATCGCTTCGCTCTCCTACTGTTTTAACTAGCGCGCCTGCTGCGCCGACTCAGTATAGCGCAACCTGCTCTCACTATAAGGCCAGTTTTGCTAGCGCCTTTCCTTACCTGCCGTCACTATAGGCTACTGCTCATTATAGGCTACTGGGAGTGCCTGGGGCGCCCGGAACCCACGACGTGCCGCTTCGTGGTCAGTATTTTGCCAGCGTCCGTGGTGCTCGCCCGAGTCACTGGGGCGCCCGTAACCCACGACAATGCCTCCTAGACTAGATGCCTGCGACGTGAGCCGAAGAGCTGGTTCCCGGCCCTCTCCTGTTCTCTCCTCCTCCGCTCCACCAAGCAGTGTCGGCTGCGAGCGCTCGCTGCGGCGGCCGCTTTAAACCTCGCGGCCTCCGAGATTAAAGCAATGTCTACTGCCCTCCCGCAGGCAGTGCGGCCGTGCCTCTGTGAAGGCGTCACTTCCGAATCCAACGGAAGTAGTAGTGTCGGCTGCGAGCGCTCCTCGCGGAGAAAGCGCTGAAGCACGAGGAACCTCCCGTCCCAATGGGAAAGCGTGCGACGTCGCAGGCGTCTTTCTAGAGGAGGCGTTGCCCACGACGTGCAGCTTCGCGGTCACTGGCGCGCCCGTAACCGCGCCGCTTCGCGGTTCTCAGTATTTTGCCAGCGTCCGTGGGCGCGCCTGAGTCATTGGGGCGAACTTTCCGTGGATCTCGCACGCTCGTAGAGCCAGAGAACATCTGGTGGAGCCACGTGACTAGGCTAGGTACATCTCGCTTGGAATTTTCTAGGCACAGCGCCAAAAAGTGGTCAGGCAACATGGGCATGTTTTGGTGGCTGTTTAGTCGCTTCGTCTCAACGGCAACGCCGACAACAGGCCGCTACCCCGGCACAGCGAGAGCTCGGAAAGCGGCGGCAAAACGACAAAAACGCCCAGCGGACTCGGAGTTGAGGGCGCGGGAAGCGGTGGCTCAACGGCAGCGCCGACAACAGGCTGCTACCCCGGAACATGGCATAGCTTGTTCATTACTGTTGTCGTCCTTGTTCAAATCTTGTTTTCATATAACCGGCGAAAGCTGCACGAGACAAATCGAGCGTCTAAGATTGGCAGGTTTTCCGGAAAGCGCTATCAGAGTGAACGTGCAGAAGCTCCTAAAACGCATAAAAGTAGGAACGCCCACCATAGATAATTCGAAGTCTGTTGATAAAGAAAAGTTCGTTGTATTTCCGTATGTGCACAAGCTGTCCCACGCGCTAAAAAATGTAGCTGGTGGGTATAAGATAAATGTTGTTTTCTCGGTCGCCGCCTGGTGGCCACTGGCTGAAGCGCGCCTAGTGTGGATTGCTCCTCACGTCGTCTGCTAGCCACATAAGGCTAGCATGTGCGCGTAGCCCATGCTCATCCTCAAAGGGCGGTTTGTCCCGCTCTGTTAGCGCAAGTTTAACTGCTTGTACGTTTGCCTAGCACGATCTACAGACACATTTAACCTTGCTCAACTGTATATTCACTGCAATAAGATCAGTTTGTGCACTTGCCGAGAGTGCTGTGTATCCTCCGTTCGCCAGGATCATTTCGGTGTGCTTCGAGGAAGTGAAAGTAAAGCCACAGGAACTCAAGAAACGCGCAGTGGGATTGTTAGAAAAATATCAGCTAGATAAGCTGGCTTCTCTCGTGAAAAAAGAAAAAGGTCATACACTAGAAGTGTTCTTCGCGGCAAAGACGCATAAGCAAGATGTTCCGTTCAGAGCAATTGTGTCGGAACACAATTCGTGGCAGTTTCTTGTGTCTGGGTTTCTTCAAAAAATACTCGCTTCCTTGTCAACTAACGACCCATTTTACATCAAGAATTCTGAGGAGGTAGTTCGTTTTGTATCTGGTCTTAAAGAAGGAAGCTACAAAGGCTTCAGTGTTGACATTCAAGTCTTATATTATTCTTTGCCACAAGAGGCTCTACTACAGTCTGTAAAAGAGTGCGTTGAACGGGACAACGATGAAGTGTCTTTCCGTAATAGCAGTGGAATGTCGCTAGAAACTTTTCTTGAAATACTTTGCATGTACCTGAAGAGCACAGTTGTACAGTTTAAAGATACACTGTTCCGTCAAAAAAAGGGAGTTTGCATAGGATCCAAGGTAGCCCCTGTACTAAGCACAATTTTTTTGAGCAGCATAGACAGACTTGTGAATTCAGATTTGGATAGCAAAGTTTTAAAAATATTCAGGTATGTCGATGATTATTTGATTTTGGGCTTGAACACGGATTGGAATGTGTTCACCTCAAGTGTCTTAGAAACGTTCACGAAAAGAGGCAAAGGCCTAAATTTCAAATTTGAACAGCCCATTGATAACTGCTTACAGTTCCTAGACGTGAAGCTGATTTTCGAAATAGACCATTTGTGCTGGAAGTATTCCCCGAGAACGGAGAAGCCTTTGTTACAGTATGCTTCCGCCCATTGAAGGATAGTCAAAAATGAGATTGCAATGGGATGTTTTCATTCAGCTCTAACAAAAACGTGCGAGCACAAGTTAAATGAATCTTTCCTGGAGCAGAAGTTTCGGCTGGAAAAGGCTGGATACCCTACCCCGTGTCTTCTAACTGCAAGCGAAAGGCTATTGAAGAAAATGAAATTCGTGGAGAAAGAGGTGCAAAGAAGCCGGGAAGCTAAGAAAATTTCTGTAATCCCTTACATGCATGGTTTTTCCCATAAACTTAAGAAGGTTGCCGCTAAGTACGGTGTCAAGGTAATTTTCTCGGCAAAAAACAAAGTAGGGGGCGTGTGTCCTGCTGTAAATAATCTGTACAATGACAGGCCTAATAATATCAATAATAACTGTTCCAAGCGTCTGGATCACCGGGTGGTTGAGTGCAAAAAGAAATGTAGTGTATAAGATCCCGTTCAAATGTGGCCAGTGTTATGTCGGTCAGACTGGCCGATGCGTGAATGTTAGGTTAAAAGAGCACTTGGCAAATTTGAAGGGAAGGCCGTCAACACATTTGGCATTACATTGTGCACGTTGTTCATTGAATTCATGTAGTCCTTTGTGCAATCAAGCTGATGTTTTGTATGTTCACCCTAATCAGACAACCAGAGAGATTGTAGAAGCTTGGCATATCTCTAAACTTGAAGGCAGATGTGTCAGTCATCCATCCATAGCGCTAAATGACAACGAAATTGACTTGCTGAACAAGATGTGATAGTGCAACGTGTTTGTTAAAGGTTTTATTATTATTACGCAAAGGAATATATCATGCCGGTCTGCTCATGCGCAGTGATCATGAGGTGCTTGTCGCGAGTATATATATGTGTTTTCTTATTGAATAAAGGTCAGTTGATAGTCTGCGCTGGTCCTTGTGAACTCTTCGTTTTGTATTCGTGTTGTGTGCGCAAAAATTGTCATAATGCAGCCAAACCAACTAGCCCGCCTTTCCGTTTTATTACCGATAAAGTTAGTTGTGAGAAGGCGCTGCTGGTGTGTTGTACTTTTCTTGTGTCCTCGTTTCTTGTGCTGCCTAGTTCAAAGATGCATAGCAGTGGTCATAGGTCGAGAAAACCTGTGGAGCTCACTCAGACTCACTCATGAAATACATTTTGCGCTTAGGGCTCACACGGACTCAGACTCACGAAAACATTCCTAAGCCGGACTCACTCGGACTCACGCTCACGAAAATTTTCTTCAACCGGACTCACTCGGACTCAAACTCACCAAGACAATACGCACCCAGACTCACTCAGACTCAGACTCATCGCTCGATCTGAGTCTGAGTGAGTCCGAGTGAGTCGACTCATGAGTCCGTTAACCTAGAATTAGCTTTTTCGACCACTGTGTCAATACTCTTTAACATCAATATCTCACGTAATCGGTGCCCTTCTTGGCGCCTTTTAAAGGAGTCCTGACACAAAAATTAATTTTCGCCCCGCGTATTTTTGCTGCAATGTGTTGCTGGGGGCCTGTTAGTCATAACACGGCACATCGTTTGCTACAGCGCGCGACAGATAATTAATTACAAGCTCCTCATTACCGACACAGCCTCAGTTTCGGTTTGACAGAGCTCCAAAAACGACAAGCCGCCGGGTGCAACTATCACCACCTAGCGAGTGAAACGCGCGGTCACATGAGCACACAGAACAGTGACGCACTTCCGCGCGGTCTGCATCGTCTGCTTGCATTCGCTTGTCACACATGCTGCGTTATGTCGTCGCCGTTATCGTCCTCGCTGTCGTCGTCGGGCTCATTGTCGTCTGATGGCGAAGATTTTCTTGCGGCGGGGATGGAAGGAATTTTCTACGTGGCGAATCACTTCAGGTTTGACCCGCTGGCGAGGAGTGCTTCGTCGGGAAGCGGCAGCGATACCAGCGACGACGACCACGATGAACCTCGCGTCGGCAATGTACAATGGTAAGACCCGACACATTCGTGCACAAATGTTCTGCAGGGCAATTCATTTAGCCAAAGTACGTTCGCTTTTTCTACGTTCAATATCCGATTGAATCACTTGATAACATTGTGATGCCCTTCAAGTTGTTGGTGCCGAGAAAAGCTAGGTAACACCACAGCACCAGACGTGAGCGATGCACAGGGTCGAGTCGGAAGACCCATGTACGCCAAGTCCGGCGCCTTTGTGGTAAAGCAATGCGCCTCGAAATGGAGCCCGCAAACGCGACTGTTCTGCACGGGGGACCAGTCCTGATACTCCTGACGTCCACAAGCGCACACAAACTCGATCCACTTCTGCCGCCGAGGTTCGTCGCGGGGAAACGTATGCAGCGATACGCCTGATCCCGACTTCGACGTGCAGAAGGAAACAACGCAGAAGGATTTCGGCATTGTGGCCTGTCACTGCAGCCCAGGCAGCACAGGGAAATCAAGAAGTCCTTGGGAGCAGGAAACGGGAAAGCTGTAGTGTCGCCAAACACAAAACTTTCAACGCGTGTGCCGCGGCAGTGCCTCCTCTTGGCCGCGGCCACACACTCGCGAGCAGCCGCCGAGCAGTCACCAACAGCGCAGTGGCGAGCACGCGCCAAAACAGAGATGGCGGCTGCGACGTCATCATAACCTGTTGTGTAGGGGAAGTAGGGGGGTCACCGCGGGTCACCTCCGAGGGTGTCAATGCCGCCAGGTGCGGCCTAGAATGCTGAATCGCGCACGCGAACTTCAAAATTCATATGAAATACCTTCCAAGCTTTATTCGCTGTCGATATTTTGCAGATGGTACACGCATGTACACGAGAATCGATCCAGCAGGCTATCTCGGCCGCGAAATTTTGTCAGTACCCCTTTAATATACTACCTTCGAATACGAGTTGTGAGATCTCGCAAACAAGTAAGGTGATTTTTCTTAAACGAGATGACAAAAAAGATATATTTATCAAGAACTTCTCTGGAAGAGTTGGCGGAGGGGAAGTCAAAGCACCCCCCTTACGTAATACACGATTCTAATCAATAAATATCGAAATTGTGTATGAACGACACTGCTTTGGAATACGTGTGAGTCCTATGGTCCTAGCTACTCATCTTCAGCATTACTATCAGCCTTGCGTAGATTCACGTTTATACTCCGTAGATTCACGTTTATACTCACGTCTATAGACGTGAGTATAAACGTGAATCTACGCAAGGCTGATAGTAATGCTGAAGATGAGTAGCTAGGACCATAGGTGTAGTGTCCCTAGTTTCGGTTTGAAAATATAGTCTAGCAACATTGGTGGCTCTGATGTTGCCTTGTATATATGGGTGTTCTAAAATAAAGCGGCAGTCGGTTTTGTTGTGTTATGGTGGCTTGTCCGCTCTTTTCACGGCCTCAGGCCAAAACACCACATTGGCGACGAGTGTTAATGAAGGCGTTACCTCGCCTGTAGCCACGCGCCCGTCATGAGCTTCTCCGGCCTCGCCCCACCGCCACCGTTTTTGCCCGCGCCAGGCCGCCCACCGGTTCCGTGGCCGCAATGGTTTCGCATGTTTGAAACCTTTCTTTTGGCCTCCGGAGTATCGGACTTTACGCCCGAACGACGCAAAGCCCTCCTCCTACACAGTCTGGGAATTGAAGGCCAACGTATTTTCTTCACACTGCCACCCCACGCCTCCGAAACCGCCCCCCCCGGGTTCTACCGCGACTGAGACCGATGAGGTCAAGAAGTTGGCCGCTGCCCCATCATCATACGACCAAGCCGTCGCTGCGTTGACGCAGCATTTTGCCTCGGCAAGCAATGTTGTCGTGGAACGCCATCGCTTCCGCCGCCGCACCCAGCAGCCAGGCGAGTCCATACAAGAGTACGTCGCCGCTTTGCGGGAGCTTGCTTCTTCGTGTTCTTTCGTCGCCAAGGATGACTCTCTCCGCGACCAGTTCGTAGAAGGCATCTCGTCAGAAAATCTTCGTGAACGACTGCTTTTAGAAGGGTCATCGCTCTCTTTTTCGCGTGCCGTACTCCTGGCACAGCCGCTCGAACAGGCTGCTCAGCAAGTTCGTGAGCTTGTTCCCGGGCACGTTCAGCAGCTAACTTCGCCAGGCGGTTGGTTTCCGAGAGGTTCAACGCGGCCGCGCTCGTCTTCCCAGGCACGTTCGGCACGCTCAGTTTCCCCCTGAGCGCTTCAGCGGCTCGAACTGTCTCCGCACTGTTATCGTTGTGGTTCCTGCCAGCACCGTGCTTCGTCGTCCTCCTGTCCCGCACAAGGTCAACGCTGTTTTCACTGCGATCGCATTGGGCACTTCCGTTCAGTTTGCAACAGGCGACAGCATCATTCCACCGCTTCCGTCCATGAAGTCGACTGCCAGGACTTGCCCAGTGATGCTGTAGGGTTAAGCGTTCTTACCGTGGCCGGTCCTGCACGAGCCGGCATTTTTGTTGGCGTTTTCATCGCCGGCAAGTCTTTGAAGTTTCTTGTTGACTCGGGATCGTCTGTTTCCATCTTGGAAGAGAGCATTTTCAAGCAACATTTTGCTAATGAGTCGCTTCTTTCCGCTCCGCGAGTGAAGCTGCTCGATTACTCCAAGCGCTGCATTCCCGTACGTGGTTGTTTCTTCACGGAAGTCACGTTCAAGGGGCGTACAGCCTATCTCCTGTTCTATGTTGTGGCGGAAGGTACATCCATCCTCGGCATCGATGCTATCAGAGTTCTGGACCTGCACATTGAAGGGTCGTCCCTGCATTGCTTTCAGACGTCGACGATGCCAGTGACACTCGACGCCGCTCAGCTCTCGGGCTCGTGCCAAGTTTAGCCAACGAACTCCCTTCCAAAGACCCTGTCTAGCGAGTTCGGCTCCCTTTTCGGCCCGGGCCTTGGGTTTGCCAAGGGATTCGTTCACCGCATCAAGACTCGACTCGAGGTGCTTCCTGTGACATCGAAACTTCGACGTCTTCCACTGACACTCCGACCTCAAGTTTCGGAACAGCTCCGTAGATTGGAAGAACTGGATGTCATCGAGCGCATTAATGCCTCGGAGTGGGTGTCCCTTATCGTTGTAGTAAGGAAGAAGGACGGTGGCATTCGACTCTGTGTCGACCTTCGGGAACCTAATAAATCTGTCATCGCCGATAGTTTTCCGCTTGCTCACACGGAAGAACTCTTGAACAGCCTCGTCGGTGCAACATTCTTCTCCAAGTTGGATCTTGCGTCCGCCTACCACCAGGTTCTGCTGCACCCCGAGAGCCGAGACTTGACTGCATTCGTGACTCACGACGGCCTGTTCCGTTTCAAGCGCGTATGCTTTGGGCTGGCGTCTGTCCCCGCAGCCTTCCAGCAGCTTATGTCGCAGATTCTCAAGGGATGTTCTGGCGTTTTGTTCTACATAGACGATATTATTGTGTTCGGCCGCACCGAACAAGAGCACTTAAGGAATTTGGCCGCTGTTCTCCGCTGCATCAAAGCTCAACCACAAATGCACCTTTGGTGTCAAAGAACTGTCCTTCTTGGGCCACAGGGTCACAGCTCAAGGCATTGCACCGCTGCCTGAAAAAGTGGATTCAATACTGCACACCCCCGCTCCTACTGACGCCGCTGGTCTGCGTTCGTTTCTCGGCTTAGTCAAGTACTACGCCAAGTTTGTTCCCTGCCTTGCTGCAGTCGTGGATCCGATGCGTGCACTGCTTCGCAAGAATCAAGTCTTTACATGGAGTGATGCCGTTGATGCTAGTTTCCGGAAGGTCAAGTTCTTGCTGTCATCCAGCAGAGTACTTCAGATGTTTGATCCCACTCTTCCTGTGGTTGTCTCCACGGATGCGTCTGACTGCGACCTTGGGGCCGTTCTTCAACAAGTGGATGGGCACCAGCTACGCACAGTCGCCTTCGCATCGCGCACTCTATCTTCAGCAGAGAGGAAGTATGCAGTTGGTGAACGAGAGGCACTTGCCTGCGTCTGGGCCTGCGAGCGTTGGCGCACATACCTTTGGGGACGGCACTTCACACTTCGTACGGACCACCAAGCCTTGGTCTCCCTTCTGTCATCCCAAGGCTCGGGAAGACGTCCTCTTCGCATCGCGCGTTGGTCAGAACGTCTTATGCGCTATAATTATACAATGGAGTACCGCAAAGGCTCGGAAAATCAAGTTGCGGATGCCCTGTCCCGCCTTCCAGTGCCTGTTTCGCAGGAAGATGCCTCGGTCAACGAAGAGGTTGTGTCTCTCGTTGCCCCACTCTGCCTCACCACAGAGCAGTTCCAGCAGTCCCTGCGTGAAGATGCTACCTTGGAACAAGTAAAGGCTTACGTCTCGTCATCTTGGCCTCCCCACAAGTCCGTCTCGGGTGAACTACAGCCATTTTTTGCTGTGCGTGAAGAACTGTCTGTGGTTGACGACTTGCTTTTGCGTAGAGAACGCCTCGTAGTCCCTCGGTCCCTTACCCCACAGGTCATTTCCACTGCACACGAAGCACACCCTGGGATAGTTCGCACCAAGGCACGACTTCGGGAGCGATTTTGGTGGCCTGGAATGGACAGACAAGTGGAGCTTGCCATCCACAACTGCGCAGTTTGCCAGAATGCAGACAAGAGTGCCAAGACTGCAGTAACTCCGCTGCAACCGGTACCCCTTCCAGAGCGGCCATGGCAGAAGGTCGCCATCGATATTGTCGGTCCCATGGAAAGAGCGCCACACGATTGCCGGTTCGCCATCACCCTCGTAGACTACTTCTCCAAGTGGCCCGAAGTAAAGTTCTGTAGCGAGGTGTAGACGCACACAGTGACAAGCTTTCTGCTCTCAGTATTTTCTAGAGAGGGCTACCCCGACGAAGTTGTGTGTGACAACGGCCCTCAGTTTTGCTCCCGAGAATTCAACCAGTTCCTGAAGGATCGTGCCATTCGCATCTCTCACTCTTCGTTGTACTACCCCCAGGCAAATGGACTTGTAGAACGTTTCAACCGTGTGTTCAAAAATTTCGTACAGACAGCTGTGCTGGAACATCGGCCACTCCGCCCAGCGGTCATCGAGTACCTTGGCATCTACCGGTGCACACCGCATGCGACAACGGGGGTCGCCCCAGCTCTGTTGCTGCATAGAAGGCTGCCGAGAACACGTCTGGACGTCGTCGGGTACCCGTCTTCTTCCTTCTTCAAGGACCCAGCCACCGAGCTCAGTTTGCTGCGTCGTAGGGTGAAGCAAAAGCAAATGAGCAGCAAGAATCAGACAGATCTTCGTCGAGCCGCAAAGACGACTAACATCGCTGTTGGAGACTTCGTTCGGGTGAGGAAACCCGCCGTCACCTCTAAGGGAGACTTCTCGTTCGGCAGTCCCCATAAAGTGGTGAAACAGTGCGGACGGTCCTCTTTCCGCCTCGATGATGGCAAGATATGGAATGCATCTAAGCTTGCCAAAGTTCCTTCGGATTCCTATTCTTTGCGTTCACAGGAGACTTGGAACGTGCCAAAGACTAGCACACCTGTGTCGCCATCACTGGGAAATCCTGAGCTACCAGATGCTCGTGGTGCATCGCAAGAAGCGGCTGCGACTCTGCCTGTTCCTGTGACCTCACAGGCTGCTCACGACGCCAGCTTGCCTGAACCACAAGCAGGTGCGTCTCTTCCTGCCATGGTGGCCAACCAAGCTGCTTCAGACCCGGGCCTCCCTGAACCACAACCGTGTCCGGCTCCGGTGCGGGTTCAACCACCAAGGTCAAGACACCCTCCGAAACGCTACGACGACTATGTGCGATAGATAGGGTTTCATACATTTTGTTATTCTTTTGTAGTTGTGTCAACTGTTTCTGGGTTGGTGCCTGGTCACTGTGTTGGTTATACACCATGTGACGAGAGTTGTGCACAAAGTGCCTTGAAATTAACACGCTAACAGCGTACTAACACTGAAGGTTTTAAGGGGGGGGAATATGTAGCGTCCCTAGTTTCGGTTTGAAAATATAGTCTAGCAACATTGGCGGCTCTGTTGTTGCCTTGTATAGACCCTTTTAGCCGCCATGGTCCGCCACCGCCGTGTCACTGGATGCGGCGGCGGCTCGACCTCGGACGGCTTCCGGTTTGCCCGTGTTTTCTTCTGTTTGCGTGCGCTTCGACCGCCGGACTGCGGAAATATAACCAAATTTTGCGCTATTCCTGGCGCTCCGGCCGTCTCCTGCAATGGCCTCTCGACGCGGGTCTTGCTGTATTGTGCCTGGGTGCAGTTTGCGCTCGGGAACTAATCTTCTCTCTGAAGTGCGGGCTTTTACATTCCCTGCTGAGGATGAAAGAAGAAATGCCTGGATAGCTGCCGTAAAACGGGATAACTGGCGCCCTACGAAAGGCTCACGGATTTGTTCAGCTCACTTCATCCAAGGTAAATCATTTTCAAACCTTGATCACCGAGCCAAGCATGCCTTGCAATGCGGATCGCGAGCTCTGCAGCCTACAGCACGCTAAAACCGTAGTGTTATGGTGCGATAGCGCCTACTACATCGCCGTAACGTAGTGCTCCTGTAGTTTTTACAAGGTTAAGAGTTCAGTATTCACTTATCTCGCGCTTTCTGGTTTCGGACGCATTGGGCTAGAAATTCTAGCAGTGACTTTTGGCTCTGGAACTCGCTTTGTTTTCCTCGCGAGTGGTCTGCAGGGGGAGCACCAAATTCGCGCGCTACTAAGGTCAGCGGCGTGTTGGATTTCTTGGAGGCACGCATGTAACAGTAAGCTTCGTTAATGAAATTCATTTAGCGCCAACAGAAGTGTAAGAACTTTTGCGCATTGCATAGCTACATCTATTCTTTGAAACGCGGCGACCGGCTGCATTTTATGATGCTCTGGTAGACACGTGAAATTTTACAGAGTATGGTCATGCAAAACGTTTGCAAACATCTGGATCCTTAGAATTATGCTAGTGTGAATCCAAGCACGATTTACATTAACCTACAGGCAGGAGAAACTCGTACATTACATTACAGAAAATTAGAATAACAGAAAGAAAAGGAAGAAAAATGTAACATCCAATGCACCAAAACGTTTGTTTAATGTTATATGAATTAAGCATTTCATAAACAAGAAAAACCATTTATTACATTTCTACATCAGTTAAAGAACGGCGTAGCAAGTTTTCGTAAAGGAGATGATTCAAAAGTGTTAATTCAGTTCTCTGTGATAGCATTTAAGCTTCATGAGTAAAGCTTTCGGCTGTTTCATTTGAAATGAGAGATCCCTCCATGAAGATGTGCAAACACTAGGTAGAAATATACATTTCTTACTAAGTGGTTTAAGGAAGTTTCCACATTGGTAGCCTCTTGTTTTCAACAACCAAAACATCGAAGCTTTATAATGAAGGAAAACTTAGCCAACTAAATAGTCATATGCCTTTATTGTAGTTTTATAATTTATCAGCACACAATCAGCCTTACTGATTTAAGTTGCATGGCAGAATTTGCACACAAACTCTTGCAAAAAGAATCAATTGTTCCTTTTGGCTGATGCCCCCTTTTTTTTAGTAGTTCAGTGCTTTTATTTTCCTGCTTTAGGGAACAGTGACCAACTTCCCATTTCTTTGTGATTATTTCAGCAGTTTTTTTATTTTCTGTCAATGTGCTCTGCAGGTAAACCATCATGCGACCCAAGTCACCCAGACTACATTCCAACATTGTTCCCATACCGTGGTCATGGAAACTTGCAGCAGAAGCTTGATCGCTTCCAGCGCACTACCAAGAGATGTGCTGCTCAAGTGGATGCTGTTGCTTCAGATGACTCCCAGACAAGCGACAATGCAGGTTGTGACAGCAGCAATGGGGCAGTGGACGTTGAAGCAGCATGCGATGCTTCAACAGAGACCATTCTTTCAATGCAAGATATTTCAGTGCAAATTCTGGAGAACGAAAAAAACAAAGAGCGTGTCAGATGTTTAGAGCTAGAGTTGGAAGCCGCCAAAAAACCAAATTGCCACGCTAGAAAAGCTTAAAGTGCCACTGGACCATGCAAAAGTTACTGAGGGCATCGTTACAAAAACAAACAAGAGTGTAAAATTTCACACAGGGCTAGTATCCATTGCCATGTTTAACTCGTTACTGCAGATGTTGTTGTCCATTTGGCATCCTCCATCCATGACTCGCCTCAGCCATACCCAGCAGTTTATTTTGGTATTAATGAGGCTGCGGCTTGGCTTGCTGACACAGGACTTGGCTGGAAGATTCGGCATATCGTCAGCTACCGTGAGCTCCGTTTTCCATTCCTGGCTGGACGTCCTAGCTGCAAACATGAGTAAATTAGTTATTTGGCCATCCCGACGTGCAATTAATGCCAATCGCCCATCTTGCTTTAACGACCAACTTTTCAACAATGTAAGAGGCATCATAGATTGCACTGAGATGTTCATTCAAAGGCCTACATCAATGACGGCAAGGAGCCAAACATTTTCAACCTACAAGCATCACAACACAATTAAACTGCTTGTTGTGATATCTCCCTATGGGGCAATAACATTTGTTTCGAAGGCGTGGGGAGGTAGGGTCTCCGACAAGGAACTAACATTGCACAGTGGACTGCTTGATTTAGTTGAAGAAGGTGATGTCTTTCTGGTTGACAGGGGATTTCGGTGCGAGGAAATGTTTGCCGCAAAGGGTGCATCGATCCTGATGCCGTCACTTACAAAGAAGCGAAGCCAGCTCCCTGGTGCTCAAGTCACAGCATCAAGGAAGCTGTCTAGTGTTCGCATACATGTAGAAAGAGCGATTCAAAGACTTAAGGTTTTCAGGGTGTTTCAGACTGTGCTACCTGTTAGCTTTGTTAAGAGGGTAGGCGATGATGCCTATGCCACAATTGACAAGCTGGTTGCTGTATGCAGTGGCCTTGTAAATCTGCAGACTCCGATTATTAATGGCTGTGATAATTCAAATTCTGAACATGTTTGAATGACTGTGTAATATGCTCAAGACTAAAGCAACAGAATAACATGTCATTAGCATCCCTCATGCAGGTCAGAAGCATTGTTGTGCAAAATAATGCTTCCATCATAGCTTCAGTAAATAATTGATTTCTGGGGCTCTACATACGAAACCATGATATGATTGAGAGATGCCGTAGTGGAGGGCTCCGAAAATTTCAACCACTTGGGATTATTTAACACGCACTGACATTGCACAGTAGACGGGCCCCAACATTTCGCCTCCATCGAAATGCAGCCATGGCGGCTGCAGTTCTTTTTCATCCCTTTTATTTTCTTTGTGATGTTGCGAAAGTGTTATGTAGTAAATAATATGTTTTTTGTTTTCTTGTAAACTTGTCAGAACCTGTGCTGAACACAAATGCTTTTTAAGTGTACCACGGTGTTCCAAAGCAGCACGGATTCCTTTTATTTTCTTTGTGATGTTTTGAAAGTGTTATGTAGTAAATAATATGTTTTTTTGTTTTCTTGTAAACTTGTCAGAGCCTGTGCTGAACACAAATGCTTTTTAAGTGTACCACGGTGTTCCAAAGCAGCACAGATTCCTTTTATTTTCTTTGTGATGTTTTGAAAGTGTTATGAAGTAAATATGTTTTTTTGTTTTCTTGTAAACTTGTCAGAACCTGTGCTGAACACAAATGCTTTTTAAGTGTACCACGGTGTTCCAAAGTAGCACAGATGACGGTTGTTAATGCTCTCCATGTGTAACAGAGTTCACACTAGTTATTTTATTGTATCCTGCAGCATTCATTCTGCTATTACAAGGTTAAACATTCCGAGAGGCTTGTTTTTTTAAGCGGAACATTCATAGCAACTTAACGCTGTTCCAGCTTGCAGTGAACATGATTTGTTAGTGTACGACACAATTTGTTAGTGTACTGGTAAAAATACTGCACTGTGTTGTGGGGTACCATATGAGTCGCTCTTTTGACCACATAGTGACTTTAGCACATGTGACCAAAAAGTAGACCATAAAAAGAGAATGTGTTTTCTTTTTCTTCCAGGGTTATATTACACTGTGTAATTGGTTCTCCTGAGAGAATGTGTGCAGTATGCTGTGTGTCACCTTGAATTCATGTTCCAGAATTATCTAGCAAGTGTTCATGCGAGATAATTCTTATGAATATAATGTCACATGCACATGGAACTGATGTAGTTTAATCGTCATTCTGGCATGCTTTTGAAAAAACTTGAAGCCAATTTTCACTACGTATGAGTTACATTATTATGCTGTATAATACTTATATACGTTTTGTTTTGAAGAGTTGTTGGGTAACTTTTTGTGTTCTTATTTCATGCTTGCATTCCAACACGAAATCCACATTCAGCAGTGTGCCAAGAGGCCTGCTTTTGAATGGGTACTCGGCACGTGAGCAAATAAAAATAAAAAGTTTTGCTTGTTCACAACTGTATCAGAGTGAGTAAACGCTTTTCTGGTCTAGAAGCACGGAAATTTGGGCGAGTTTGTACTGATCCATGACGGTATTTTGGAGCGCGAAAATAGACACGATACACGAGAAAGGACGATACTCGTCCTGTTCAGTCTTTCTCGTGTATCGTGTCTATTTTCGCGCTCCAAAATACCGTCATGGCTTTTCTGGTCATTTCACCACAAAAATCATGACCACAGTTTGCTGCGAATGGGACTTTTAATGGACTTTTGATGTCGGTATTAAACAGCTTAAAATCAAATAAAAAAAAAACAGGTTGCTCACTTGCTTGAAGCCATGTTATCATTTGCTTTGGCATTTAACGCACATCCATGGATTAGCCACCCTCTTCAGTTTTACGCATCGTAAGTGAAAACAGGCACTACAAGCTGAGCACTCTACAACACACCCTGCTCGGGCACCATGACAATGACATGTGAGCTTGGCATTTTCAATTTTTTGCAATAGCTTTCCACGCTGAATCTCGGGAAAAACATGATGAAAGAAAAAAGATTTTGCCTTTGATATTGCGCCTTCCCAGAACTTTCTATCAAACTTTATAATTTCAACTGTCATGGCAGGACCAGTGAAGACAACAAAATATGCTTTGTTTAGTCCTGCGGCAGCCATCTCTGCTTGTACTTGCATGTAGTATGCGTGGTTTTGCTTCAACTTCATCATGTCATCAAGATACGGCAAACGTTTAGACAAATCATTCATAGACGCATCTTTCACTGAAGCAGGGCATTTAACTTCTAGGATTGCCTTCTCACAACAGCTACATGTCAGAATAGCGTCAGGTGATGCAGCAAGAAACGGAATGTCTTCTAGTACAAAAAGGCCACATTCGTGAAGCTGTAAATTCTTGTGCTTTTTGGCTTCATGTTCAATGAACGCTTGTTTAGCTTTCGGCTCCATATCGCATCCCCATCTAATGCTTGCGACTCGGGGTGCCTTTGTGTAGCCCATTATTTGCGCGACTAACCCCACGGTGCCAGTTTTACATCCTACAACACGGTGCAATATGGAAGCTGTAATTCGTCCCCCTGCGTTCCTGTATCCATCTTGAAGAGCGCGATTGGCCACGTGTTGCTCTTTCAATAGAAGCACACCTTTCATTTGACAAGCGCAGTTCCTTGGCTGCCGTTGCGTCAATCCCAGAGTACATGCCTCCAACTGGAAGCTGCGTTGCCAGTTGCTGGTTCACTGCCTGCACAGGGCCTTGTTCACTTGTTTCTGGAGAAGAATCAGTTTCCTCGCTATCAGAAATCGAGCTGATGAGCAGTGTGCTTGGTGCAAGTGACTGCAAGAGTGAAAAGAAATGCATGAGTATCACTGGTTTATGAGAAGCTGCATTTTAGAAGTGGAATTTTTTTAAGCTTGTTGACAATAAGTATGAAAAACATCTAGTGCTGAGAAATCAGGAATGTCTCATTAGGATATCATCCACTGCTGCACTATATGTGCTCACATGATGAGATGGAGTTGAGCAGTCTTACCTTTACTTGATGAAACAAGCTGTGCAGTTGTTCTGTACTCCAAGTGGGTACAGCTTCCTGGGGCCTTGGTATTTCATCTGGTACACCTTGACCAATTTTCGGCTTAAAAAAATAATATGTCACTAACTGGAGCCGCCTGAAAGCACATAGTTCTTTTTTTGTTTGCCTGTAATACTGAAGCACGAAATGAACAAGCATAACCGTGATACTTACTGCAGCTTTCTTGGTCACCTCAATCCACCCACAGGCAGTATCTGTTGGTGACTGCTTGTCAAGGCCGTACCTGACAGTTGCCTCCACATTAAAAAGCAAGGCAGCAACATGGGTACAGCATTCTCCAAGACTGCAAAACAACGGCAGAAGCACTTTTAAAGAATGCGTGGAAATACATGGCTGGCAATTTAACTTTAACACTAGTTTGCGAAATAAACGCACTGTGGTAATGCCGCGTTATCAAGTGCACTTACCCAGCTATGCACGTGCAGTGAGCACTTGCGACGGCACCGTCGTCCCTCACCACACACCAAGACTGGTACGTCTTAGAAAGGGTTTGGCTCGCCTCCACACATGCCACGATCAGGACGACACCTTCGCCGCGTTTGCCAGCCTTAAAAGACGAGACGCGCTTCACCTTGCCGTTCACGAACGAATTGTACGCGTCACTTAGCTTGAAGTTCTTAAATTGTTCTTTGGTGTAGAAGCATACACCCTCAACTAGGTAAACAAAAATATCCGCTGCGGACACTGGTGGAATGTTCTTACAGCCCGACGAGAAGCTGAAACGCACCACATCAGCGTCTAGTGGATCGGGCAGCTCTAGGCCCGCGAACATGAGCTTCTGCCGATACCGTTGACGAGCTTCGGCGTCGAGCTGCTTGAAGTACACACTGGACATCGACAACCGCTTCCAGAGAGCGAAGAAAAAGCACGTTAACGTAAGAACTACGACGACCGAGGCGACCGAAACACGCAGCACACACTTGAAACACAACGTTCCAACGGGCGGAAGTCGCTCGGCCGGAAGTTTGCTGGGTTCAACCAATCAGCGCGCGCGCCGTCTGTTTGTAAACACTGAAAGCGTCTATATATGGGTGTTCTAAAATAAAGCGGCAGTCGGTTTTGTTGTGTTATGGTGGCTTGTCCGCTCTTTTCACGGCCTCAGGCCGAAACACCACAATAGGTCGGCAAAAAGATGTAGAACTCACTCAGAGTCAATCAAGAATTATATCTTGCGCTTTGGACTCACTCGGACTCAGACTCACCAAAATTTTTAGAGCCGAACTCGCTTGGACTCACACTAACGAAAATTTTCTTCAACCGGACTCAAACTCGCCAAAATATTACCCACCCGGACTCACTCAGACTCACGGCCTGATCTGAGTCTGATCTGATCTGAGTGAGTTCGAGTGAGTCGACTCATGGGTGAGTTCGCTGACCTATGGCAGTAGTTATCCAGCTGTTTTTATAAGTGCAG
>JALIZH010000657.1:0-18355 GCA_030522465.1 Rhipicephalus appendiculatus
TTAGATATAAACAGTCTAAGTGTCTTTGATTGGCCAACCAATGCTTCACATTTGTTATGCACTGTAAGCAAAAACTATCTCGAGATTGGGGGTTTTTGCGCTCATGACCCTGAAAACTCCCCCCTCAGTTTAAAATTACTACCTCATGTTGGAGTAAAAGGCGGTACATGACATAGTTTTACCACCACCGCTCAGGGACCTAGTAAAGGATGTCACAATCCAGTTTTACTACGTGGGGAGTTTTCTGTCACGTGACTTTAACCTCGATGTGAGAGTTTATTATCACGTGACTGGAAGCTGCAGCTGCTTCGGCGGCTTTTTTTCCCCTCACCGAGTGACGCTCTCAGTTCCAGTGAAGGTATGCGAACCCCACAAATGCTTTTTTTTTTTTTTTTTTTCTCAAAGATTGGTATGGCATTGTCGCGCTTCGTGGTTGACGCCCAGTGCACGGCCGCTCGATCTCCCCCCTTGGTGCCCAGTGCAGGCACTTTCACTGGAACTGGGTGCTGCTGAAGCAACACGAGCGAGGAAAGCATTCTGTGAACGAAAGGGCGTGCTCTAAGAAAAAAACTGCTGCTGGAAAGCCGTCTTGCAGATTTTCGCAAATCGTTGGCGTATGTTGTTTGTGTGGCCCTGGAGACTGGCGAGTGTCGAAGCTCGCTGTATGTGTCTCGTTGCGCTGATGGCAAGCTCAACTGGATCTCACGTGTTTCTTCTATCATCGAGCGGCCGTGCGCGTACGAGCGCGAGCCTCGGGAACCTGGACGTCGCGGATACGCCTCGCTTCCGTGCTGAATCGCGAAGAGCTACGAAGAACACTGCCAGCGGTAACAACATCAAGCTGGTGTGATCGTCCGTAGTTGCTTCCTGGAGAGTGACCGGTTACAACTTCGAAGCGATAGGAAAAAGGCTTGATACGTCGTCGGCACCGAGCCGGCCCAGTGTGAGTGCGTCGCCGGAGCAGGTGAAACAAGCGTCGCATAGATTTTGTTTCACAGAAAGCAATGTCTGCTGTAGTAAAGTACAGCCGGAATTGTCCGCAGCATGCGCCAACCGTTGTCAAACATCTCGATCGAAGGTGGGCTCCGATACAAGGCATACGGAACCAGCTATGGCCACCGTTGAGCACGGAGAAAACCCGGACGGTGAGCCGTCTCGTTCGTTGTGAGTACATCGCTCCGTAAGACGCTGCGAATAGCGGAGATGTATTTTTCATTGCTGTCAAAATAACGACGACGAAAAATTGCACAGGAGGTGCATTCTGTGATCGCCAGCTGTCTTTCATCGCATAGCCGTGCTCCTCGAAAGGCCTAGCGACGCCGTTGATCTGAAGCCGGTACAGGCGCGGCACCGCTCTTCTTCGCCGGCGTTCCTGAATATGTGCTGCTTACTGTGTTTGTGTACTGCCACTCAATGAGTATTGAGCTGCCATGGTTTGTGTGCGCTTAGGTATATTTTGTGGAGTTGTGCGTGAGCACTGCTAACGCGTGTGGGCCAACAGGCTGCAGTGCCAGCTAATAATTGGATAATCAAAAAAGGTAAGATCGGGAGGGTTTATGCTAAGAGGTCGGTGTGACTCATGGTGACTTGCAACCCTACCTTAAGTTTACGCGTGCGCTATGAAACACATTGTTCAACGATGCCAAAAAAGTAGCTCTCCCCACCGGCACTACATGGCGGGTCAAATGCGGTGCCTATATATACCGGGTGGTCGCAGACGAAGTACGGTTGAGTAACGCGAGCGGGTCCGGGTTCAGGTGATGTTTTATTCTGCATTGGTTGTGTGTGTGTGTGTGTGTGTGTGTGTGTGTGTGTGTGTGTGTATGTATGTGTATGTTAATCTCTGTATATGTCATCAATTCCGCGTCATTTGATGTTTAATAAATGCGTTGGCTCATGGTCCGATCACACCGTCACTTTTTATTTTTTTTTTTGTACCACTAGAAATAACTCTCAGAAATCACCCTAAAAACCTTGTAACGGCAGTAAAAAATTACTCCAACTATACTCGCTGAAAACCTCGGCGGGGTAAATAATTACTACCGTTTCTACGTTCAAAAACTCGGCTAGCGTGAGAGTAAATTTTTACCTCGACTGGTACGTAGTAAAAAAAACCCAGAAAAGGTAGTGCGCTAGAGGACAAGCAGTTTACTCCAGTTTTTGGTTTTTTTCTGGTTATTTTTTTTAGTGTGTGTGTGCTAGATCTTTAAAAAAATACTGCAGATCCCACTCAGTCTGGGAGTCGATGTCATGCGAAGTAGCAGACAAGTAGTGGCCTATATAGCATTTTTTTTTATTGCTATGAGTCAAGCGTTGCGAGTTGGACCAACTTCTTTGTGCGTTTTGAGTAGTTACGTGCATGCCATGGGCAGGCACGTAGCGAGAATTTTTTTCGGGAGGGGTAGGAACCGCCTGCTGAAGGTCTTCGCTATTTGAGAAATGTGCCTATTTGAGGAAGCAACAATTTGGAGGAGAAAGAGTCTCATGGGACCCTCCCCATCCCTGTCCCCCCTGGCTACGGAATCGAACGTGGGCTTACCAGGCACTGCAACCATAGTTAACGTTGCCGCGATATGAGGCCATTATAGTGTCTTTTTCATAAGCAGTTTGAAACATTGGCGTAGCTCTGCGGTAGAATACTTGACTACCACGCAGAATGCCTGGGTTCGGTTCGGGCTCCCACCACGATTTTCTATCTTTCCTTTGAAGCCATAGCGCTGAAGACAGGGACCACAGAAAGAGGACGGGACGTGCGCTACTCACAACTGAATATTTATTTCAGTTGCGCTACTACACGTCTGTGGCAGGCGCTACTACACGTCTATGGCAGGTGATTTCGTAAATTAGGTTCATGGAGGTCTAACAGCAAACAGAAATTAATTGATCAGCCAGTGATACGCCAGAAACAAGTACCGACATACACTCATGTGGATAACGTTATTTCTGATCTAAAGCACGTTTATTTACATAACATAGTCAACGAAATCAAAATTAAAAGTAATCAGTAATTTGCATCTGCTTGCGTTTCTTCTCTAGCGACCCCATGGGGATCGCTTGCAGCTTGCCCAAGAGCTCAAGCACCGCGTACGAATTCTCATCTGCTGAGAAATGCAGCTGTTTTATTGTTTTGCATCTTTAGTAAATTTGGTTTGGTTTGGTTTTGCAGCGGATTGCGATCACTCTGGGCCGACTTCGGCGAGGAGCGATGAAAACGAGGGGCTCCCAGTTCGAATTAACCGTTCTGGGTACCGACGCGTTCTAATTATCGGGAGTTTTCCCCCATCGATATACACAGGCCTGCGCCGAGACCAGGGCATCAGTTCGAATTAACCGAGTTAAAATTAACCAGCTTTTACTGTATACATAAAACGTTGTAGTACACATAAACGTAATGACCCGTCGTGCCCATTACGGCGTTGTTTCGAACAAACAGCATCGACGAATGTATAACGGTGAAGTTGTACATATGACGAATTGTATTACCAAAGTGTATATGTGCGCTTGATGAATCCTGTATATCTGCACGTTTCTATGTATGTCTTCTACATATGTCTGACGATATCTTTTGCTATTGGCCCCGAGATCGACCTATAGGTGGCAGCAACTCCACCAGATGTCCCGGGGTCGTAACGTTGACGAAGACAGCAGTCGGCGTGTCCAAGATGAAACTCTTTATTTGGCCGAACTTGTGGCCGGGAAAATTACACCATCTTCCCCCAGGGGAACCATGGGATGATGCGGAGCATCGCGGATCGTTATCACACGCTCGCGGTCGCGTGCAGCATCGGCAGCTGCCTCTCGTTGTTGACGTTTACACGCGGCTTCCCGTTCTCGAAGGTAGGGTTCCGCCGCTCGCTTCGTACGTTTACGTTGAACTTCACGGTCCCGAACCTCAGGTTGTGCTGCTCGACGTTCACGAACCAACGCTGCTTCACGTGCTCGAAGCTCAGGATCCGCTGCTCGACGTTGACGCTTCGAAGCTGCTTCGCGCTAACGAAGTTCAGGGTCCGCCGCTCGCTTCAAGCGTTCGCGTTCAGCGTCGCGTGCCCTTCGCTTCGCAGCTTTGTCTTGAGTGGACGTAACGTTGCTAGTGTTTGGGCTGATGCTGACGCGTGCTTGCGTCAGCCCACTCACTGACGGGACTGTTGCTTCCATCACACTTGATCGGAACCATCAACGGAGTCAAACTGAACGCGCGCAGCGCTCTACCCGCGTAGAGGAGGAGAGTAGCGCATGCGCCGCGAGAGCGGAAGCGAGAACGCAGGAGAAGCGCAAGCAGGTGGTAGGAGGAGGAGTGGAGAGAGAAACGCGCATCTGTTGGAGAGAGGGAAGGAGGAGAGTTGAGCATGCGTAGTGTGAGTGCGGACGCCGACGCCGCGGGACATAGCCCCCGAGCAAGAGATGCTCCGCATCTAAAAAATTCATACTACAGCAAGCAATTCACGCTGTACACTGATATCGGCGAACAGAGCGTCGGCCGTCGACAAAAACTGATCATCGTTGGGACGCGCCGTCATCACGCATCGAACTTTCCAGCCTTATCACTTCTGGTCGCACAAGCTCTGGAATAAGCTTGAATGTCGTGTCATGCGCGCAATCTCAACAAAACGATCTACTACAATCGTGAAGCTTCTCGAACACCGGGGTGTGGTCTGCGCTGAGCATTCCTGACAGTCTTTGTGAGGGTAAACCGAATGCAGCAAAATTGAAGCAAGAACCACGCGTGGCACTATCTATCTATCTATCTATCTATCTATCTATCTATCTATCTATCTATCTATCTATCTATCTATCTATCTATCTATCTATCTATCTATCTATCTATCTATCTACATAGACGCCTACGTCTGGACGCACTCCTTTACTTGATACACACCAATATTTGTATGGAAGGGCATTAGTGCATCACGAACACGATTAACAGCTCATTAGATGAATAGCGTAAGATACTTGTCGTGTACATCATGAAACCCTTTCCTTCAGTCACGTGCGGCACTTACCCACATACCACGGCCCAAGAAATGCGGGCATAAGTCACAGGTGATTGACAGTTTGTATCAAACCGGGAACGGTGATAAACAGACTTTCAAAAACGCGATGGCGTTAAGGAGCTTGTATCGCAGGCGGGGCAGGCGTCGGCAGCGTTGTTGGGGAGGAAAATATCGGATGAATGGAAAGATAGAAATTCAAGAGAACAGACTTTTGGGCTAGTTGGTTTGTTACGTTCTTTGAAGCCATAGCGCTGAAGACAGGGACCACAGAAAGAGGACGGGACGTGCGCTACTCACAACTGAATATTTATTTCGGCAACATGCTTTGTACACCGCTCATGTGGTAACGCCGCAAAGGTCGTACAGACTGCCGGTCCAGTCGGTCACGGGACAGCCGTTACTCACCCGCTTGGCTCACGGCCGGTGCGCACGTACCTATTGTGGGTCACTCACGTGTTTTCACCGGACAAAGTTCACGCGTGCGTCTTCTCTTTTCCTCGCTCTCTGCACACTTTCCTTTATCTTTTATTCACAGGGTCAATATATGTATTGTGCGTTATCGATGCACGCAGCCTCATAGCTCTGTTTAGTTACGTGCAGCACGCTGCTGAAGAACTGCGCGTTTTTTTAACCGTGTTGTCTATGAATCTAGCAAGGTGACGCATCTTCACTTGAGCTCTAAGTAACAAAATCGATGACTCAGTTAGCCCAAAACATCTTTCACGCAAACTGATTACCCGATGGCAGTAATATTCTCATAGTGCCTGTAGATATAAATGCCTCAAGGTAATTAAGTGCTGGCATTGTCATCGCTCACACGTTAGCGCAGACGTGATGTATTACTATGTTTCATGAGTTGTAGGATGAGTTTTTGGGAGTGTTAGCTATATATTCGACCAAGTTTGCTTGCGTCGCCGTTGCGTCTTGTCGCACTAACACTATGGTTCCTACGCTTGCGCAAACTAAAGTATAGTTCAATATAGGAAACTGCGTCCATATTAGAGCGCAGAAACTGAGATCTGTGCACTCTGGGTATCATAATGAATAATAATACATACTTGTATTATAATAATATTAAATATATGTGGGCAGCGACTTCAGTAGAGGCACCGGCAGTGCGGGGCGCCATTAATTAAGTGATAGCGCTCAAAGCAAGACTTCATTAATCATAGCGCGCTCTTTGCTGATGAATCGCCAGAGGCCGCCGGTTCGTTCACAGCAGATGAGAGCGAAATAGAAGCCATCCGAGCGTCCGTGACAAACAAGACAAAAATGAAGGATAGAATGTGTTTGAAAGAGACACTAGACAAAACGGCGCGCTTCGTGCTTGAATTACCTTTCAGTACACGTGGGAATACGCATCATGGGGCCACATGTAATATGAGGTTGAAAAATAAAGCGCTGACAAAACTCGGGCACATAATGTGTGCTGGAAGGTGAGACTATGGCTGGTGTCCAACAATACCGCATGCATGGCCCGGGTAGGTGAGTCGCGTCCTGAAAACCCCGTGGCATGTGAGCTGAAAGCAGCCAACACGATAAAGAGGTCAACAAGAGTTAGTGAAAAACGAGAATAGAAAAAAAAACTAATTTAGTGCAGCTCAGGTTGCTCTCTATAATGTATGTACTAATGTATGCACTATAATGTACTGAATGTACGAAGATTGAATTTATACAATGTTGCTTCTGTGGCATCCGATAGCTCACACATTTGGCAACACTATCGAATATTTAGCCTATATATGGCAACTCTAAGCCATGTTTTTTTATAAGCAAGCGTGTACTAGCTAATACTCGCAACAACTTAGTCATATGGGCGAGGGCAGCAGCACCGTACGCACGATGCTGAACCGTATTCTTCTTTTCACGCAGCTTCTTGTCTGCTTCGGTCATCCGGTCCGGAGCGAGCATCTCATGTGGAATTCGTTCCCTTCGCTGGTCGCCACCACATCTTCGACCGGCACAGTGCCTGCACACATTTCGGACCCGTTGTGGAAAAGAACGCCCATTTCAGCGGAGGATGGTGATTTTGCCCTGCCCGTCAACCTGTTCAGCGAGGTCCTGTTGCCCGCTGCGGACAATAGTACACACGCTGGTGACGTCATCTACGATCGCCGAGGTTATGGACTGCGCAGCCGCGTGACGTCGGTACCACTGGGTGTAAAAACGCCGGCGGGGCAGAGTTTCTTCAGTGGGCGAGGCAGCAGCACCGTACGCACGATGCTGAACCGTATTCTTCTTTTCACGCAGGTATGTTACCTTAAAAATGCATATTCTTTTCGTTCCGATAACCGCTGCCTGTTGCTGCTTCCTTGCCCACGAAGCTATAGTCTTGATCAATTTTCTCTATGTTCTCTTGTGCTAAATTGCTTCAGCGGTCTTCTTTTGAGCGGGGATATTGAGTCAAACCGTGGCCCTCGCAATACCGCTAATAGTTCGCGACCTGGAAATAACTTGAACCTAGACCAAACGAATACCGCTGGGGCAATGAACTCGAGTGTTGTTTGTTCTGCAGACAGCAACCAACATTCCACTGCCGATATGTTTGCGCGACTGCTTGCTGGTCAGGGAACAAATGTCTTCCGATATTAGACTACTCCGACAGTCTGTTGACTCGCGTTTCGAGGCACTAGAATCTCGTGTGAGTGCCCTCGAGGCAACAATATCAGCAGACAACTCTGCGCATTTACAAAATGAAATGCGTTCTTTGGCCGAAAAAAGTTAACACTGTTGCTTCAAGTGCAAATGTCAAGAATCAGAATAACTTTACCGATTCAATTAATAAGCTTACCCCTGAGAGTTGACGACTTGGAAAATAGATCGCGTAGGAATAACATTATCCTGCAGGGATTACCTGAAACACCAGACGAGACCAATGATGCCTTGTTATCAAGGGTTTCTTTTGTGGTTTTCAGATACACTTAAAATGCAATGCCCTCGCATTGAAAGACTGCATAGAATTGGAGTCACTCGTGGAAATATTACACGCCCAGTGATCATTAAGTTAATGGATTTTAATGAGAAAATACAAGTACTCCGGAATTCACCTAAGCTTAAAGACACCTGCTACACTATCAAGGATGATTTTTCAGATCGTGTACGCACAATTCGTAAGAAGCTATGGGATGCAACCACATTGTTTCGCAACAATGGGTCTTCTGTGCGTATACGCTACGACCATGCGTTTATTGACAATGTCCGTTATAACTGGGATGAATATGCCAACAAGCTTGTCGAAGCATCCGGCCATACACCAGGCGCTGCTTTACATGATGGCACCAGCAACGGTAGATGAAATCGTCAAAAATCAGACAGTGACTTGCAAAGTCTTAATGTTAATGCCAGAAGTTTGCTCAACAAAATTACTGACTTTTTTCGCGCTCGCAGTATGCCACTGTCCGCATATTATAGGCGTCACAGAGACATGGCTCCACAGTGACATACACGATGAAGAAATAGCACCACCTGGTTTTAACGTTGTCAGAGCTGACAGAAAGCACAGCCGAGGTGGTGGTGTGGCCCTTTTTCTAAAAAATGGTCTACAATACTCTGTAATTGAATCTACGATTGAACTTGAGTCTGTATGGTGTAAAGTGTACCTTGAAAAGAGATCAGTGATAGTTGGCGTACTATATCGACCTCCAGGTTCGGATCCCGACCTCTTATCGAGCCTGAATGCGTTTTTACATCAGCAGAACATCTTTCCTTCAGACTTAGTGCTCATGGGCGACTTTAATGCACCTGATATATCTTGGCCGTCACTAACACTGACTGGTCATGAGGTTCGCTCATCGAGGATGCTTCTAGAGTTGGTGCAGTGGTTTGGCCTTAAACAGATAGTAGAACAACCTACTAGAGGTGAAGCTCTACTAGACTTAGTGTTTCTGAATCAACGCCTTGTGGATGACGGTTTTAAAAGCGAAGTCACTGAGGGGATTTCAGATCACAGAGCAGCTTTGGTTCTTGTTTCTCTTCCGGTAAAAAAGCCAAACATATCGTATACCTCATTTCCCAACTTTGCTCGTGCGGATGACACTTCTGTTATTGATACCCTAAGTGAAAATTTTGATCACTTTGTGCAATTGAGTGCTTGTGATGATGTCAATGTCTTGGTCTGTTTTTTCGAAAATCCCATACTCTCATGCATTCGTCGCTTTGTGCCTGTTAAAAGCAAGAAAAGAAACCTATCCAAACCGTGGATGACGAGAGATATTTTACATTTATCTCGACGTTTGTGCAGAATACGGCGCTCAAAACAGAGTGGAGATCCGACTAGGACTGCTCTGTTTAACGAAGTCAAGGAGGAACTTCGAGTTAAACTTAAATCAGCCAAAGATTTTTATTTCAAAGTATCATTACCTAAGCTTCTTAAAAGCAATCCTAAAAAGTTTTGGCAATCTATCTCACCCTGTGCTACAAATAATAGTACGTTTTTTACAATTAATGAGGCGTCTACAAATAATTCCGACATAATTGCATCTGCATTTAACTCTTACTTTCAATCTGTTTTTACTCAAGATAACCTCGAACTTCCTCCTTTTCTGTGCAGAACAACAGCAATTAGTGACATCTGTGTATCTCTGGAAGGTGTTCTTAATTTAGTGGTAAAATTGGATAGTAAGAAGTCCTGTGGTCCTGACAATATTTGCAATGCTTTCCTTGTTCGTTATTCCCTTTGGACCAGTCGTTACCTTACAATCATTTTTAACAAATCTTTAGAAACCGCGCATGTTCCTTCCTCGTGGCGGCGTGCTATAATTCTACCGTTGCACAAATCAGGTAACAAACAGATGTTAACTAACTACCGGCCGATTTCTCTGACTTCTCACTCGTGTAAACTACTCGAACACATAATTTACAAACATATCATGGATTACTTGGAAACCAATAGTATTCTAAGTGACTGCCAGCATGGTTTCCGTCGTGGTGTTAGCACCGTAACTCAACTAGTGGAATTCACTCATGACATCGCTAAAGCACTGGATCTTAGTACACAAGTTGACGCAATTTTTTATAGATCTGTCCAAAGCTTTCGACACTGTCGTGCACCATAAACTACTATTTAAGCTAAGCCTCATTCTAAATAATCCTAAACTAGTAGACTGGATTGCCAGTTTTCTGTCGGATCGCTCGCAATACGTACACTACAATGCTTCTGACTCCCCTGTTGCTAATGTATCCTCAGGCGTGCCGCAGGGTACAGTCCTTGGCCCCCCTTCTCTTTCTACTTTACATTAATGACTTGCCACAAAACATAACCACTAAGATGCGCCTATATGCCGACGACTGCGTTCTTTACCACACTATTAATTCTACTGAAGACCACACAGTTCTTAATGACGCGTTCTCCCCACTTTTGCTCATGGTGCAATGCCTGGCAAATGAGTATAAACTTCACCAAAATGGTTTCAATGACATTCACTAGGCGTTTAGCTCCCTCAGTTTTCTCGTACTCATTCAATAATTCTTCTTTACTCAAAGTACCCGAGTACAAGTACCTAGGGCTTCTATTTACTGATAATTTATCCTGGAGCAAACATATTCAAATAATATGTAATAAATCATTAAAAAAAATTGGGTTATCTCCAGCGCACCCTTCGAGAAGCTCCTCAAGAAATCAAACTGCTCACGTACAAAACACTAATCCGTCCAGTCCTAGAATATGCATCTATTGTTTGGAACCCATTTCATAAAAACGATATTAACAGGATTGAGTCCGTTCAAAAAAAAGCTATTCGTTTTATCTACCGTCGTTACGATAGGCACTTTTCACCCTCTTCAAAACTTTCTAATCTCAGTCTGACCACTCTGGCAACACGCCGCCACAACGAAAGCTTAAAGTTCATGCATGCCTTGATTGAGTCCCCGCGCTGTGCCCACTTAAACCAGTATTTTCAGTTTGCTCAACCTTCCTGTACTCGTAGCTCGCATAAACTTAATCTTTTGCCGCTTAACTCTAGAGCTGATTTGTACAAATATAGCTACTTTCCTGCAACAGTTGAACGTTGGAATGCTTTGCCTGGGTTTGTTCGTGCCTTACCAATGACCGATTTTTTGTCTACACTTGACATGTAATGTTATCGCCACTCCTGCCATAGCCCATGATGGGCTGCAGTATGTACAAATAAATAAATAAATAAATATACTTAACCGCTATTAGTCACGATTACATGTCGGTTAACTTACGTTAATCATTGCACCAGTGGAGGTACCGTCACTGATTGCATTGTACAGGGGAGTTGGGTGCGGGGGTAGCGCATGTGCTAATATGTACTGTTGCAATATTGTTCGGAGATGTTGAACCATTATGAATAGGAGCAAGCGAGGCAATATTAATCGCTGTGGAGTCTAGTACTACGTGCATACTATATCTAATTAATTCTTACATGTTAAATTTACTTTAATGAAGTGAAGGTGTGCTGAGTCAGAGGTCGTCACTTGGATTTCGTTCACAGTGGCGTCCCTTCCACTGCTTCGAGATTTCAATGGAGGCGAAACACCGAAACGATCTTGTCTGCACTTTGTGAGCGCTTCATCGAAGAAGACTGGGTGGTGAGACATTTTCTCGTAGCCATGGCACTTTTATTTAGATTATTTAATTCTTATTTCATTTTTTCTACAGTAGCTATTTGCTACATGTTACAATCGATATAGATGCATACTGGCAGCGTCTAGAGCACCGAAGCTGAATTAAAGTACTAATATTACCAAGCTAGTACTGCTACTACTACTATTACAACTAATAATAATAATAATAATAATAATAATAATTTTATTATTATTATTATTATTATTATTATTACTATCCCCATCATCTGCATCATGATTATTAACAAGCACTTTACATCTACCCCACCAAATGATAGCGGGCGAGCAAGCAAAAGCTTCAAATGGATCAATTATCTGTCACCGTTCCAAGTGGAAGAGACATGCATCCGATTCACATTGCCTATAAGTTAATCGGGAATGGAAAATATACAGAGGAAGCGTAGGGTGTGAAATATGGGGGCTAATATTTTTCTTGTAACTGAGTGCGGAAAAACTTTCGCCTTGCAGTCGCAACATTGATGTACTACATCCCTACCCTGACGTCTTTACGTAAAGATATTATATTTGAACGCCATTTTGCCGGCACTCTATGCCACTGAATTTATTTTTCTTTTATGGCGTTAATACATCCAGACGTTGGGGTTTACGAACAGTACTTGCTTTTTAGATATAAGGGCGTAAACATCCTACCTGCTCGCAGAGCCTTGTCTCCCTCGACGCGAAGGTCGTGGGATGGTATCCCGGCTGCGGCGGCCGCATTTTAGATGTAGGCGAAAATGTTTGAGGCCTGTGTATTCATCAGGGCTTGTTGCTGAGCTAGTTGGTTCATACTTCAGGGAAAAGACATTCACGGCGCAAAGAGTACGGGGACGAAGTGAAGAAACGTGTCTGTCTGCTCCTTTCTTCACTTCGTCCCCGTACTCTTTGCGCCGTGAATGTTTTTTCCCTGTGTATTCAGATTGAGATGCAAGTTAAAGAACCCCAGGTGGTCGAAATTTCGGAGCCCTCCACTACGGCGTCGCTCATAATCATATCGTGTTTTTGGGGCGTTAAAACCCAAAAGGTATTAGAACTGCCTCTTTTAGAATAAACAATGATGAAAGGATATTCCAACATAAAAGAACAAAAAGCGCAATAATTAACAGATAAGGCTCCGGAACAATGACTTCAAGCGTGAGGGAGAAGTCAAGTGAAGCTGTCGAGGCGCAAGTAAGCGTGCAAAAAAAAAAGAAATAAAATACTGGTAACAAAGTAAACTACATGATAAAACATACACGACGCCCTCAAATACCCTATAGCCCCTTTTTTTTTTTTGTTGTTGTTGTTGTTGTTGTTTTCTCGTCGAAAGACCAGGCGCCCTCCTGTGTACACGTCTATCAGGGAGATAAATTTTCAATCAGCGCTGCTTCTGATGCCGCCGAACAAGTGGCTGTGCTCCTAATAGCTCGTGTCGCGCATTCATGGGATAATAGCCGGAAAACCGATTAGCCCCAGGGGCGCGACGGGAGACAAGTTAGGCCTCGCGCGCACTACGACGCTGCGTGGCGCTGTAGGCGACAACGAGGCAGGGCACCTAAGTATGAATATGCATCGAGTTTTCGCACTACACTCACCTTTGAAGGTCGTAAAAGAAAGAAAGGTTGAAATATAGAGAGAAGGTTATAAAAATAACCATCGCTACAACAACAAAAACAACACCAAGAAAACCACGTCTAACAACCGTTCCTTATGGGACAGTAGAGGGAGGGATAAAGAAGAGTGTAAAGTTTAAAATTGATGTGCAGGCATTAGGTTTGGCGGCGCGCTGCGATGGGCGAGTTGCGTGCAGTGGTCGGCAAGGTGCAGTTGCGGCTTCTTTGTGTATATGTACAAAAAAACCCTAACTGTTTTCCCTTGCGTATTTTCGCACTAGCGAATATGTGACAGCAAATGCATCAGCACCAACGGGTCCAACTATCTACGTTAATTTTCATCTTTACATGGAGAGGAAAGCTATACGTTTCACATTCACGTTAAAGGGACAGCAAAGGCCAACACTGATAAATTATTCTTTGAAGACTATAGTTCCGTTAATTACCTCATCACAGGTTTATTATACAACAAGAAAAAAACATTGCAAGTTGTGGTCTCTTCTTTGGCCAAGTGTGTCTGGGCAATTGAAGAAGAGCTACTTCAAAGATATATATATATATATATATATATATATATATATATATATATATATATTGTCACATTCGCCTACAATTCCTCTCGACACGACACCGCTGGGTTTTCTCCATTTTTTCTTTTGTTCGGCCGCGACCCTGCGCTACCTTTCGACACGCTGCTGCCGACAGGACTAAGTTACATGTCGGAGTACGCTCGGGAAGCAATAACGAATGCCCAAGAGGCGCGCCAAGTTGCTCGACGACGACTAGCGGACTCGCAGGACAATCAGAGGCGCGTATATGACGCTCGCCATCGTGACGTTCACTACGCACCCGGTAGTCTAGTCCTGCTTTGGTCCCCCCTCACGCCGCGTTGGACTTTCGGAGAAGTTACTCCCACGCTATTCAGGCCCATACCGCATCTTACGTCAAGTGACCGACGTCACCTACGAAATCGCCCCTACTGATCCCGCCGTCGTCCACCCTCGTACTGACATAGTGCATGTTACCCGGCTCAAGCCATATCATTCGCCTGCCTCCTGATTAGCACCGGGTCGGTGCTCCAGCCGACGGGAAATTATGTAACGGGCTCAAGAGGACGACGAGGAGGATTGGAAAGAAGACGACGTGGACAGACCCTGCGAGCTGAGCGCCATCTTGTCAGCCACTGAATTTATTGTGTGTGTCGATAGTAAAGAGATTCTCCCCGTAACAATATATATATATATATATACATATATATATATATATATATATATATATATATATATATATATATATATATATATATATATATATATATATATATATATGATCGAGCACTATGCATACACAGAAGACGAGCCAATATTCAGGAAAAGGGTTGAAGCGCACACAAAGAGTCTCGCTTCCGAGAGCCACCCCAGGCCATGTTTTCAGCAACGTAGCAGTGGCATGGCGAAATGGCTACCCTTGGAGGGCCCTTTCACGCTTGCAACGACGATATGACAGGGTAGGCATGCAGGCGCACGCTCCCCAAATGACAGGGTTGTTGAGCGATGGATTCGCGTACGCCATCATTCAGTCGCGTGCACGTAGGCTACCTGCTGTGGCGAGCGCCTCACCTCATGTTGGAGAGCCCGCAGTGTGTGTGCAGGTTTACGGCAGGGGCAAGCAGCGCCGCTTGCAAAATGACGTCCGCGGCTGGGCGAAGAACTTTCAAGTAAACGATGCGCCCCTTGAGTCGCTGCCGGTTAGCCTCTCAGAAAGACGCGATTGCTAGTTTTCCAGGTAGAGGATCGCCGTGTATGTAGTTTGAGGTGGTTAGTGTATAAACAAGGTCATTTGGAGCAGAAAGACAGCGTAGCCAGAAAAAAAAAAACACGTCTTATAGTTTCAGGAAGAGGTCCAGCAAATTTCTTAAAGATATACAGGTCCCATTTTAACGCGATAGCGTTAAAGAGCTCGTTTCGCAGAAATTCACGTATGAGAGTTTCAGGAAGAGGTCCAGCGAATTTCTTGATGATGATGATGATGATGACCTCTTGCTGATGGCGCTCACCCACAAAGGGGGATGGGCCAAGAATCGGGCGGCAGGATCTTTTTGAGTTAAATACCCATGTAGCCAGAAATAAAAGCTGTAACTTTAGACTAAAAAGGAAAAAAAAAACATAACTAATAAATGAGCATTCTACAGAGCTAACAGTCAGACTATCAGATGGGATGTTTGACGGATGTAACAGGTTGCAATTAGTCATGAAAATAAGCCAATATAAACTGGCATGGTAATCTTTTTGTTTGATGTATGTAATCGAAACACCGCAGAGTAGACCTCCCTGTGGCTATAACCTAATGTATTGCCACCAAATGATAAAATTAGTGCAACATTGGCAATTTCTTAAAGAGACAGAGGTCCCATTTTAACGCGATAGCGTTAAAGAGCTCGTTTCGCAGAAATTCCGGCCTCGGCGTCGGCAGCGGCGGCGTCGTTGGTTGTGAGCGAAAAATCATCTGGTACATAACCGAAAAATCAAGAAAGATGCAAATAAAATAAATAATAAAAATTTTCGGGTTCCAGTGAGGATCGAACCTAGAACGCATGCGTGGCAAGCAGGTGTTGTACTACCACACAGCCACGCTTCTACTTGGAGTTAGGTTGAAAATAACTTCATCTCCTTGGAAATGCAGTGAAAATAACTTTCGTGCTTTACAAACACACGTGTCCTGTATACAGGCGTCACAATACAACATGTATTATCTCAGTAATATTGCATGGTACAAGCGTACATTGCCATCGGGCGTCTGAACACGTGAATATCATAACAACATCGCGGTTCAAAGCCGGCCACCCATAACTAAAGGAACACACGTTACTGCGCGTATACCCTTAGGACCTTAAGTGGGTGCATAGCAAGTTCGAAAACATTTCCCGCTCATAACTGCTTGTGGTTTAAAGCATGCTACCCATTGCATAGTATGCACTAAGTGTTTGAAGTACGCACTATATGGGACAGGATATCGCTGTCGCGTTCAACTCTTAAAGGCGAAGATTAAGGGTCCCCCAATTTTTCTATTTGTTCATTAGATTTCAGTGACACAAATGATAAGTTATGATGAGGAAAACAAAAAGGCTTCAGCTGGGGGCTAATTAACATTGCCGAGGATATAATTACTAGGCAGTTCCTAAACTAGACACCAGACTCGTCTTGGTGGCTTATATATTGCGCTGCTATTTACAGACTCGAAGACACGGGTTTTGATGACCGGATACACGCCGGCCGCGTTACGATGGGTTGAATGCAAAAGTGGTCGTTTATATATTTAAAAAGAAGTGGACGAACTCCAGCTAGTGAAAATTAATCCGCATTGTCCCACTACGTATACGACTCGTGCCACAAACACATCCTGGTTTTGGCAAATAAAAGTGCTTTTTTTTTTTTTGCTGTAGAAAAGTTCACAAGGTGAACGCTCTTTCGTGCTTTGTTGAGGAATAAAATGAACATACAGAAATATTCGTTTTGTAACGTTATTCCGCAAACTTATAATTAATATGACTCGTGCGGTTCATCGACCACACGTCGTATTAATAATTACTTGACGTCTTTCAATATACCTCAGGTCTCGTTGTAAGGAAATCTGAAGCGCACAAATAAAATGAGGTAATTACATATGCCTAGAAATGAACATATTCATCTGATAAAATCGCCGTAACACATACGATAGGAATATTTCGGAGCAATGCATACTGCACACAACATTTCCCACTTCGGAAGTCCGACAGCCGCATTTTGCGAGTACCGCATTCATCTTTGTATGTTAAAAAGTCACACACCTGTAAACGCAAGCTGTTTTATTGACGATTATTCAGTGCTTGCAATGGCGGTCCAGCCCCCCACCCCTCTTTCTCCGCCTCTCTTTAATTTCCGTGCACTATCGGCCAGTCTTTAATTATAAGGATTGGATAGAGTTGAGCTAGGAAAATTAATCGTTAGGTTTATTTTCAACTCCTTTCTCAAATGCAAACTACGCCATCGTACTTGATGCTAGATGAGAAATTATGGGTACAGCCCTATAGTGAGGGAGAGGAGACGCCGCACAGGAAACCCCATTCAAAATACGACCGAACTGTTTGTACTCGAAACAATCATTATTATTTTGCAGTTGTGTGTGTGCGTGGGCTTAAAGCACACTGGCGAATTGTGCTTGCCCTTTCGCGACTAGTAACGAAGGTACTAACGAAGTACAAGTGGATCACCAATTAGCCGCAAGCACGCTAACATTGTTAATGAATGAGGGTTATGATTTTTGATGGGCGCTACTTCAGCATTCCGCGAATCGATTGGCTTCGAGACGAGTACTTTGTTTTGATGTTAAATTATTCAAATATGTTACGTGATCGTGACAATGAAGGAGGCTGCAGTCGGGCTGTTAAAGACGAAACTCTTTATTAGGGCGAACTTGTGCCCACAGAACTCATAGCCAAAGAACAAGCAATGCACGCTGTATACACTGAGAGCGGCGATCACAGTCGCCGGACGTCTTTAATCTGATCGTCGGCGGAACGCGTCACCTTTGATACACCAGTGATCGAACCTTCCACCGCTGCCGCTGTTGCTCGCGTAAGCTCTCGAATAAACTTAAGTGGCGCCCTGAGCGTACTTTATTTAATCTGAAACAATCGCGAATGTTCCCAAAGATTGCTGCACGGCCAGCTCGTCCTCGCCGGGGGAACAAGCGGACATGCCTCGGCAACTGCATCTCGAATACAGGCACTGAAAGCGGTACTGTGCATAGGCGGAGAACACGCCTTAAGATTTTGTACGCTGGTCTGGCAGCTCACGTTTGACGGGTCGAAGAGGCCACTATCCGGCGAGTTGACGGTCGAACGCTTCCGAACATTTAAACACAACAAACTTTAATTAACCATATTGATGGTTATATTAACTTAGAACATCCACAAGCACTCAGTTAGTCCCCTTAAAAAATAACGGTGCTGTTGCTCGAGCTGGCGGGGCGAGACTGACGATGCAATCTTGCGTCCTCTCCTTCGTCAGCAGTGTTTTCTACCTCACCGTCAGCCGACAAAGACGATGACCAAATGCACTGTCAAGGTCCCATTTGCAGCCCATTCGAAGAGGCGAAGGAAGGAAGAGAGCTTTTAAGATAAAAATAGACCCCATTTTGGGAGCC